>JAVIWB010002382.1:0-10530 GCA_031893035.1 Dermolepida albohirtum
TTCAGAAGCGCATCGCAGATGGTAATTCGGTCCATCATATGTTTTTCACGCTCAACTCATGAGGAACCCATACGTCAAGCTTTTTTTTGTAACCAGCTTTGTGTAAATGGTTCAAAACAGTTTTGTGGTCAATGCCTAGCTCCATGCCAATATCGACACTGCTGATATGCTTATCTTGTTGGACTTTTTCAAGAATTTCATCAGATTTTTCAGTGATTGGACGACCGGAGCGTGACTCATCTTTCACATTGAAATTTCCAGAACGAAAGCGAGCGAACCATTTCCGCGCAACAGATTTCGATAAAGTACCTTCACCGTACACAGCACAAATTTTATCACAAGCCTGCGCAGCGTTCTTCCCCTTATCATAATAATATTGCAGAATATAACGAAATTTCTCATTATTCTTCTCCATTTTCAAGTGCGAATAACTTTCCAACCACTGCACCGATTACAATGTTTCTACGCTCAAACTAACGTTCGGAAGGTCATCTAAAAAACGAGCCGTCGGTGGTGCCGCTGTGACTTGTTGTTCTTTAGTTATCGGCAACCAATGCCATCTATCGGGAAAAACGCCACGAACTTTTTCCCAGACCCAATATATGTACGTATTTGTTTTAGGTTAAATTAAATGTCTATGTATTTCCAATTTTTTAATTAAAATTATATTGGAATTAAAAAAGGTTTACATAAATATATGTAATTTAGTGGTTTTATTTTTCATTTAATTATTGAGTAACATGACCTTATTTACTACCGCTTTTTTCATAATCATTTCACAGAATTATATATGTACGAAAAAATACTAATAAATTTTAAACAACAATCCACTATGCATTTTAATTATGTTCTAAATTTATATTACTGGGTAAAAAGCTACATCCAGACACTAGGGGCTCTAAAAATCATAGCGTCTGAGAGAAGGGAACTTTTCTATTCTATTTTTCCTATGACTTGGCCTCCATTTTCTACTTCTGCTATGCATTTTGCACACAGCACATTAATAATTTTCAGATATATGTCTAGCATTCTATACAACTTTAAAATATCAAATATTTTGTTTCTTTCTTGTAAAATTTATATGTAGATACATTCTCTACCTTTCCATTTTTTTAACCCGAAGTTGCTATTCTCTCAAGCATCAGATGTGTTTATTGCTTTTATAAGATTATCATTATAACTTTATTTGCGATATAATAAAATAACAGCTTATCAATTTTTGCACTTTAATATATATTTTCTTTCTTACGGGACTTTTTAGTTATATTCTTCGACCATTCCTTTAATATTATTTCTTTTCTATATTTTACTTAACAGAATATGGATTACCTTTATTACCTTTATTTATATTTCGAATGATTTGATAAATTGACCAAGTATTTAGTCTCTCTTCATGGCTATGCTATTTTTCAGTCTTAATTGTTTTTCGTGTCTTTTTTTCAAAGTCTTCTTCACTAATAATGATAATTTGAAAAATATTTATATTAATACAACGCACAAACTTTTTATTACGGCTCTCATTCCAAATTCTATTTTTAGTATAGGCTGATCATTTCAATAATTTAGTTCATTCCTCTCAATACTTTTCCTTATATGTTGACATAGATTTAACTGATTTTAAATGCAGATAAATTTACAGATTTATTGTTGAACTGCTCTTAAGTCACTTACTTTATAATTTGTTTTCTACTGTAAACCTAGTGTTATTTTATATTACGTTAAAGAGACCGTCTGTAAATTAGCGATTATTTATGTTTCATTCAGGGGCTAATAATAAATATGTTAAGTGATCCACTTTGTTCATTCATTTTAATTATACAAGAAAAATATAAATGTGATTAAAAATAACAAAGCCATTTTGATGCATAAGTTTCTTAATGAATAAAACAAGCTGCAATAAATCTAAGTATTTCAATATCATAACTAATAGTAAAATGGGTGAATTATAGATGTATTTATTATTGTTCTTAATACGTACAATGTGTGATATTAGTTTACATTACAGACAACTACAATTGTATTTCATAACAGTGTTGACGAATTATCAGGAAAAATTATTGTCTTCAACTCAGATAGAAGTGGAAACTGCTTTAAAAATAGAAAATAATACATGCTCCAAGAACTAAACGCCTTTTTATAGTGGTAAGTTACTATTACGCCAGCAAAGATTTAAAAATGAAAGTTTGAATATGTATCTGTATATTTTATTCACAATATTTATTAAAATTTTTAGAAGATGTAGCAGTGTATATTCCATTTTATATTGGTAAACTAACTGAAGAAGAGAAAAATAAAAATAACTTTAAAAATCTTTCAAAAAGTGAAAAAAATCAAAACTTTTGAACTTGATATAAATCACTTCACAACTATCATGATAAACTTTAGAATAAAACTTTAGCTGAAAAGCAATGAGTTAAATTATAAAAATTAAATGGAAAAACCTCAAGTATTTTGCTGCAAAACTAGTTACACAAATAAAGTTAAAAATATTCTTTATATTTCTGTTTATACAAAACTTAAATGCTCTTGGATACTCTGTGAAGTATGTCTACGACTAACTGAAATATATTGACATACTTATTCTCAAGCAACACGTCCTATTCGATATTCAAACGCTAAATCACACCACTACCCACTATAACTCAACTTTGTATAGTCTGTATTAAGAACAGATACGTGATCGTTTTCTGATTGGTTAAACATATAAACATAGCGCAATTGAAGCCTTGTTTACACACAAGTGCTACATGTGTTGCAGCTGAGGTCGTGTGAAATTTTATCCTACCTTTTCTTTTAGTTATAAGAAGACAGCTAGGAATAGCTACTTAATGGAGAAAGATGAAATTATATGGAGAAGACGATATTTGTCTAAACTAAAGCAATTTAAAACGGTAAGTAGAAAAATGTATTTTCTCAATGAAATGTGGGTAAGTAAATGCCATACAACATCGAAAGTTTGGATTGATGAAAGCATTAAATGTTCATGGCAAGCTTTCAATGAGGATCTGTCAACAGGTTTGAAAAATCCTAATTCAAGAAGAAGACGGTTGATATTATTACATATTGGTTGTGAGAGAGAATGGTTTTCTGGAATATAACCTATTCTTATTTCCACCAAATAAAGTAGGTGATTACTATGAAGAGATGAATGCAGAATTGTTTGATAGTTGGTTTGAAAAAATTTTACCTCATTTGGAAATTAATTCTGTCGTCGTTATGGACAATGTTTCCTATCATTCTAGAAAATTAGAAAAAAATACCAAATTCACTAGCAAACAAATGTGATGCTCAAGAATGGCTTACTAAAAATAATATTAGATTTCAATCTAATATGCTAAAAGTGGAATTGTTGAATTTAGTAAACCATAAATCAAAATATGACAAGTAGGTAGTAGATGAGTATGCTAAATCCAAAAATAAAGCAGTTTTGAGACTTTCTCCATAACACTGTGAGCTCAATTCTATATAGCTAATTTGGACCCACGTAAAAGGAGAAGTAGCTGTAAATAATGCCACATTTAAATTGAACGACGTTCAAAATTTACTTCATGCTGCCATTCATAATGTTACTAAAAAAAATTAGAAAAAGGAAATTGATCATGTTAAAGGCATTCAAAGAAAAATGTAGGATATGGATGGAATAAGAGACAATTTAGAAGAATTTGTCAAAAATGTAGGAGATTCTAATACCACCAATGATTTTTCTAATGAATAAACATTTATTATTTATTTATTTATATTTTACACTATCGTTGTGTAGTGCTTATTGAATTAATATATATTAGTAAATTTAGTTTTGAAATGAAAATTGTAGATGTACATGTATTTATTTTGAAATAAAAGATATAAATTGTTTTAAACTTTAGGAATATAATTCAACTAAAAACAAAATAACTATTGGGTATACATATCATGTGCTCTCACAAATAAATTCTTCACTAGAGTTCCTTCCATTTACTTTTATTGATTGCAATATTACAGTTACATCTAGCTTGAGAGCTTAATTGAAAATAAGGCAATATACATGCTATGTGTTCTCACAAATTCCTTACAACAGTTTAAATCTTTTTTAAATTTGAAAGAATTAATTTAATAACTCACTTTATATATGGAACCGAAAAAAATAATTGAATGTACATTTTGCTAACAAGATTAATTCAAAATAATCTGTATTCATTTTCAACATTTAATATGAAATAAACCAAAACTTTCATTATTACTGTTATTTTTTTTTATTAGAGGTAAGTAAATAATACAATTTTTGTGTATGTGTACATCAGACTTTCGTAGCTGATATTTTACAATGTCAAAAATATTCATGTGATTTGGTCATGATTAGTCTATTTGTTCGTCGTAGTATTGCAAAAGCATTTACCACCAGATCATTAGAACTAGTCTACACGGAACACATCACAGGAAAAACCGAGAACGTTCGCATGATACTGCCGGGACAATCATTAAAATAATTTGGGATAACAATAAACAAGCAGTTATACAAGAAAAAAGACAAAAATTAAAAGCACCAACATAGAAACAGTATATATTACAAACAAGAAATTAGGTAACATTCTTCTGAATTATAAATACAAAATTCCTTTAGAAAAATATGACGTTTATGAAACATCTTACGTTGATTACGAACTTAAATAGAATAAATAAACAAGAATAACGGTCAAAAAAACAAAAACTTGTAGTAATGAAGAAACAACTAATATCATGTCCAACACACCACAAACAGGAAATATAATAAATTTGTCGTTCAAACAATAAAAGAAATTGAAATTTAAAAAAGAGAACAATCTAAGTAAAGAGACGATGCTCGATACTTCCCCACGGCATTAGAATAACAAAGAAGAGCACAATAGATATAGAGTAGGCACAACGAATATACGCACTGAACACTAGACCAACAACAACAACCAAAGCACAGAAATCTGCTTAATTACACATAAATTGAGTAATGTATATATATAAAACATATATACAACATAATGTCAACCACTCAGCTGTTTCATTGTCATATAAAAGAGGATGTTATCATAGTAGTCTGCTTAATTATTTGAACTATATAAATGAAATTTATTTTGCCGATTCTCTCGCAGTAAGTAATTCTAAATTATTAATAACGGTCCAGTATCACACTCACAGAAATAAATTTATAACTGGAAACCTTACAATATAGTATATTTCTGATGCTATATAAAAAATATAATGCGAGCAAAAGAAACTGGTTAGGTTAGCAATTTGCAAGCAGAAATTTCTAGCTTGATAAATTTACAATACTATGTACTGCCATGTTTTGTTGGAGAGATTTTTTAGTATTTTTTAATTTCCACGTGTTATACAATGAACAAGTACACTGGCTTGCAATAAAATCATGTATACCTTAATTGCATGTTTTAAAATTATTTGTTTATGTAAACTGATTTTAGATTTGATACATTTAATATATTATGAATAAATTATAAATTTAAATATTCCGTTTGATACTATTATCATAAAATCAAATTTAAAATTTGGTTAATATCATTATGTAGCTAATAAGAAAACGATAACTACAAATAAAGGTAAATTAGTTATCATGGCACTGAATGCTGTGTACTGCCTATACAGATAATTATAAAATGGTATTCAATCAAAGATCCATTCATTTTTAACACTTGTGGCATTCACAAAATAAAATTTCGCAGATACCGATGTTCATTTAAATCTTGCAAAGAAGTACGAGTACATAATTCAATGAAAATAAAATTATGGATCATACATTTCCTTCTTATTAGCACTTGTATAATTTTTTAATTCAGAATTATTATTTCTGCAGGATGCTGCTAAACAGAATTCTGAACAATTTGCTTGAAATAGCTGTCTTAAATGGATTCTCTCTCATATAAATTAATTAAATTTCACCTTGTTACTGATTTGAAATTCTCTACCGTCCAAACTTTTTTTAACGCTTCAATCTTCTTCTCACATTTCTTTACACCTAAAACCATACATTTATTAGATTAACCATTCCGTCTTCTTCAAAATTTTATATTGCTTTCGAATAATTTAGAATTTTGTTTAAACTATCAAATTAGAAATATAATTTTAAAAAAAAGTCAGTTTAACATAGATAAAATTGGTGTTTGAGATTTTATTACAAGTGAGTATGCTTCTAAATACTACGTGCTCGTAATAACTACTTACTATGTACAGGCCACGTTTATCGTAATGGTTTATTTTACGAGGTGGTGTATAAGGTGAAGGTGGGTCCTGGAACTACTCCACAGAATTTTGCTATGAGCTACATGTTTCCATGTATCCAGAAGATTTTGTACCATTTCACACTTTTGTATAACACCAACAACCACTGAACCCATAAGATCATAATGAAAGAGATTGAATCTAAGAATGCAGGCAAGCCTAAATAAATATTTTCAAACACTTTCTCAATCAACAAGTAAAGTTTTTCCTGGTGTATTATTCAAAACAATAACATTTGATATTTATAGGTTTATCATATGAAAGTTGTGATATTGTAATCCAAAAGAAATTGCATGTGTATCCACATGAAGCGCCTGTAGTTTCATAAAATTTCATTGTGCAAGAAAGTGTAAACTTAAAGCGGAATTGTTGGATTTAGTAAAATAACATAAATCAAAATATGACAAGTACATAGTAGATGAGTTTGCTAAATCCAAAAACAAAACAGTCTTAAGACTACTTGCATATCGCCGTAAGCTGAATCTTATAGAACTAATTTGGACCCACATAAAAGGAGAAGTAGCAGTCTTTTAATGTGCCATAAATTACATTACACAACACTTGCTCCACAATGTATTACGAAGCACTTGCTGTATAATGTATTACAGAGCACTTGTTCCATATTGTGTGAAGTTGCAGTTGTTCGGAAGCTTAATTGGAGTACCTGTCCGAAAACGGTAGATGCAGATTCAAGTCTTGTTCGACGCCGAAAATTTTTCATTACATGTTTTCTGTAACTAATCAAAGCAACTAAGAGCAGTAAAAAATTCCTTTTTATTAATGCAGATCGTGAAGCACTTAATTATGTTAAGCATGGTTTTAATTAATTTTATTAACTCAGGCGTTCATAATTTTTAAAGAAAATGTGTGAGATTCAACTAACTTAATCACCCGACTTATTTTCTTTTCTTAGCAATTTTCGATATAACACATGCACATTGCCACTGGCATATTGAAAATAGTTGGAAGTTCATCAGTTATTTAGGTCTACTGACACTATCAGTCATTTTTGATCGCACTATATAATCTACTTTCAAAGTTTTGAAAAAAAAATAAAAATGTAAGATGCTTTAAAGGACATGTACAGATATTAAAATAAAATGAAAATAACCATCTGTGTGCATTTTTTAAACTGATAAAAATATTGAATCAAATAAATAAAGACAGATGGGTTTCTATTTATGTAAATGACTAACAATAGAGCTATCAATATAATTATTATTAGACAAATATCCTATAATATAATTCAGGGCTACTCAAGAGCTCATTGGAACTCAACTACAAACATCTAGCTTTGAATCAATTTGTTTACTTTTAATTTATGTATGTATTTCTTTATTTGTATGTAAGCACTGCTTTATTTTAATTAACTAAACTATTATTCTAACTATTTCGAACTATTATTCTTTTTTCATTTAATTCAATAGAAATGTTATAAATTATACTAACCATATTTACACGCAGTATCCATATAAGGTCTAATCTTTCTTGATTGCTCGACAAATTTTCAAGTATAGTGTTTAATTTTTCCAGCACTTCTTCCCTTTTAAGAGATGCTATAGTAAAAAATAATAAAGCTATCTTATAAATTGCAGTATCACTAAATTCCTGAATCTTTTGCATTGGTATACGGGAATATATTCTTCCTTGGAATTTTCTCCACTGTAAAGGATGTTTGCTCAAATGTTTATACAATAAATGTAAAAACAAATTATATGAATTTGAAAAATTATTTGAGTGGATTATTTTATTATCAACAATGTGCATAAATTCATCAACATGTTTTGGCAAGACATCTTGAAATTGATTATTTATATTTTTATAAAAATAATTCCACAATATTTGATAAGAATCTAATGGAACATATTCTATCCACAATTTTGTAAGCAACGGAATTAATAATTTCAATATATTTAATAATTCCAAATCACTGGGATTTTTAGATACAACAGCTTCTAACATTTCATTTACAAAAGTTATATTAATATCCTCTTCTCTTAAAGAGCAATTTTCAGTCAATTCAGTTATAATATAGTATTGTAACCATGAAATATGCTTTATTAACCATATACAAAATTCTTCATTTTTTTTAGTTATGCAATTATTAAAAAGTGTCCAGAATACAGAATATGAATTACATTTCATAATATAAATCCATAAATTTCTTATGCATATACATACAAACGGTTGTGCATCTAACACATTCTGTTCATGTTTTTCATAAATTATATATGACAGTATTATAAGATCTAATATTACAGATTCATAAGTTTTTTCAGAATATTCTGTTTTACACAAAGCTTCCATTGATAAAATTAAATGAAAAATTTCAATATAACTGTGAAAATAATGTGACACAGGTTCTTCTTGAACTGTAATTATTTCCGATGTCAAACTGCTTAACAGTTCATCATCCATTTCTGCAAATTTATAAATAAAGTTCTTAAAGGAATTGAGAGATTTTAAAATGTCTCTTACAATTTCTTTATTATTAATCTTGATAAGATTATAATGCAGAAATAATAATGTATTCGTTACTTCTTTTACAATAGAAACATTGTTTGTAGTTCCACATTTTGTTAATATAAAATTTTCTACCAATCTCCAATACTTTCCTATTCTGTTGAAAAGAATTTCGAATTCCAAAAATAATATGTTTTTCTGGTAAGTATGACCATTAAGTTTGATATCAAATTCATCTTTCGTAAATATTTTTTCTTCAAACATTCTGTAAGATGTAGTTATTTCTGTTTTATCCATAATTTTGTAATTATTTTGTTGAATCCTGCAATTTAAATATGTAGCCATTATCATATAACAATATATTTTTTCAGTGAAATTTATTGTAAGTTAATAATATACTAAACAAAATATAACTTTAAATAACAATAAAGTTTTTTTTTACTACTAGTAACAATACTACCACACATAAAAAATTATATTAAAACACAAACTTCGCGATACATAATCTTTGAGCATGTTTCTTCTGAAAATGAGTATTTCATACTATGTTTTTTCTATTTCTCTTTTTTACTTTAATAAATTTGAATTATCCCATTGAACAGTTGAGACTAATTTTTATATCGTTGGTTACATTGACGCTTGACAATTTAAAATTCAAATAGGGTAATAAGTTAACTATTATTAGTTTTCATTAACATGGGGATAATTTAGAAACAAATAACGTTATTTCTGACAAATCTGGTTAAAAATACTAAATGACAGCTAATGAGATACCTATTTCTATATTCTATCATCCAAAAATTTTAAAAGTGACTGAAACAAAGCTCTTTATGATATTGTTTTGCGTTTCATAATTTTCATTTATTATCAATGTACAAAAAATCACATTAAGCCTTGTTTTAAACAATATATAAACCATTTATTTTCTTTTTTTTTTTTTTTTTTTTTGGGAGCCCAACTTATTGTTTATTTTCTTTCCTCAGTTTCAGTATACTTATATATGTATGTTTATGTATGTGTGTATATGCATATATATGATATTATTAAATATTATGTCTACTTTCTTTATGTTCTATTAATTTTCTTTTTATATATGATTATAATTTTTTTTTTCAACCTTTCATATTTACTGATAAGATTATCCTGTAATTAGCATTTATCTGCTGTTGGATAATAAAGATTATTATTATTATTATTACAAGTAGAGATTGTCGACACAATTGCGCACCCGGTACGATTTTAGCTGGCACAGAATACTAGATAGCCAACAAGGTTTATAAGTAGAGCGGCGACGAAAGTGGCAATACCATAGGCGGTACGGTAGAACGGGCAATTGGTGCGCAGTGAATGAGATCATTCATATCAAATACAATACGGTTCACGGTTGGTGTTTAAGTGTAAATTATAAACTGCGGCGAAAGTGTCCGTAGCAGTGCCGTGTCTAGACTTATTCTTACACAATTAGTGCTTACCTAGTAATATGTAATTTCATAACCCTGGTAATGCGTTGTGGAAGTAACTGTACATCTGCATCATTGCATACGTCTCTACGGTTGCTTCTGTAAATGGCGTCCTTCGCGACGAGAAAATGTTTTTGTATAGAGAAAAAGATCGTTCGGCGTCTATTGATGTAATTTTGGCAGAAAGAAGCTGTTGTTCAAAATCATTCCAGGGCTCACTATTTGCACATTTGTCATAAATAGTTCGTAAAACATGCAAGTCCGGATTTTTTTTTTAAACACTTAATAATTTTTGATGAGCTCGTACACCAGCAGCGTCAGTTAAACTATGCAAATGAGCGGTCACCTTTTGCACTATGCA
>JAVIWB010002383.1:0-105577 GCA_031893035.1 Dermolepida albohirtum
CTGAAATATGAAATTGTCCAACAAAACAGTTTTAGTTCGCTTATCCCAGTATGTCACAAATGCTTGGTGTCTAAAAACTTTTCAGTCAAGTTGTAAATGAATTCCATCGTATTGCGACAGGAAGCTTTAAAAATATAATGTCTCTTTCTCTCCAGCCGAATTTATTCAAGCATTCAAGAAATATTTGTGAATTTAGAAATTCTATTTAATTTCGAAATGTGTCCAACGTTATCTTTTGGGCCTTTTTATATCAGCTCCATTATTAGTGACTAAGAAATTTATCTGCGCATAGTTCGATAAAAACCTCAATTTCCGTGATCACAGAGTCTATATCTGTTTTTTTTTTTCATATAAACTGTTTTGTAAAATGCAGGCTGGGGTGTATTGATTTTGTAATTCGAGATAGAATTATTTCAACTGCTCGACCACTCATCAACTTATAAGAATAACAGAATACTTCAACAACTTTTGAAGACACTACTGATTTTTCACGTTCATATTTAGAATCTAACAGTGGATTCGCCCACCGATAACGAGTAAGAGTATCTACCATTTTTCTTTAGAAATAAGAAATAATAATTAAGTACATTTCCACTTTGAATTTTTTTTCAATATTAGTAAATATACAGTAAATTTTTCATATACCTTTCGTTTCTTTTTGCGATCAGTCAAGATATGGAATTTATTTCGTAGGTTCACAAATAATACGTATTCTTTAAAGCAATGTTCGGGTCACAAACAATTCCATTTATTAGAGTCCGGGTATGCGGTTAAGTTTTTACGATATTATGAGATATAAAAATTGACCGGTGGATCTTAGAAGTAGTCCTTCACAAGCTACATAGGAATGTAGAATATTTTATGTTTGGAATTTAAAAAATTCCTAAAGTTTTTCACAAATATAACAAAACAAATTATATGTTAAGCGTAATTACTTAAATGTTTATTTCCACGTTTTGAGTTTACAATATATATTGAAATATAAATTAATAAAATTAATATTAACATCGAAAAAATGTGTATTATAGATTTAAAATTTTCTCTTATTTCGACCAGCGATAACGAAAACATAACTCCACATATACGTTTTATTCTAAACTAAAATCTTCTTAATTTAGTAATTACCAGAAAAAGAAAATACTAACATTAAACTAAGTTAAAAGCATAAAAAGTTATTGCCAATATAAAGCAATTTTTAAAATTCTTTTATTAAGCTACATACGCTGCCCATTATTAATGCTTGTATTAGTACTTCATTCGTGATTTCTAAAATATTACAAACAGAATATTATACTTATTTGATAGTAACTTCACGCCTTGTTTTAATTTGATTTCGAAATGAGTAATAATATATACGCGTCCTCTGTTAAATTGAAAAACATAATTAAGACGTGTTTGTTATTCGATTGATCTATGCTTCATGAATTTTTGATCAATATTGCTTGTGCGAATCGAGACGCTGATTTTTGGATTTGACGATCCAGTTAGCTTAACCTACTTATTTTTAATGAGTTTTCAGCTTCCTTTTGCGTAAATTGAAGGAACAAACCTTTGATGTAGTTTTCATTACCACGAAGGTGGTCCCATAAGTACTCGGCCTGACCTAGAGATGGCGGTAGTTGTTTGAAAAATATCACTATATTAGCAAGTACACAATCTATAAAGCATATGCTTCAAGTTTGAAGACGCCACGTTGTTTAGTATTTGTTTGGCAGCCATCAATAGTGAACGTTTTCAGTGAATTTGTAAAAACGGAGAAAATTGGTCATCGTTACGTGATACAATACTTTTATTTGAAAGGCCTCAGCCCAACCGATATAAAAGCTGAACTAGATTCTACTCTGGGTGAGTCTACTCCTTCGTTTACAACAGTGAAATATTGGGTAGCAGAGTTTAAACGAGGCCGTACGGACCAAATGAGGTGACGACTCCAGAAATGGTGAAGAAAATCCACAAAGCGGTACTGGATGATCGTCAACTGAAAGCGCGCGAGCTAGCAGACATAGTAGGCATTTCAAAAAGTGTGGTATATCGCATATTATCTGAAAATTTGGACATGAGAAAGCTGTGTGCAAGATGGGTGTCGCGTTTGCTCACACTCAAGCAAAAACAGTGTCATGAAGATGTTTCAATTGAGTGTTTAGGGAAGTTTTACAGCAACAAAGCAGAATTTTTGCGCATTTTCATAACCATGGATCAAACAGGGGTCCATCGCCTCACACCTGACACAAAAGAACGATCAAAACAATTGACTCAAAACGGAGAACTGACTCCAAAGAAGGCGAAGACCGTTTCATCTGCAGGCAAGGCATGGCATCAGCCTTTTGTGATGCGCCTGGAATAATTTTCAACGACTATCTTGAAAAAGGAAAAACTATCAACGGCGAGTATTATGCGACCTTATTGCAACGTTTGAGCGAAGAAACGGCCGCATTTGGCCAAGAAGAAAGTGTTGTTTCAACAAGACAATGCACCAGCTCACAAATCCGTTATTGCAATGGCCAAAATTAATGAATTAAAGTTTGAATTGCTACTTCATGCTCTCTATTCGCTAGATTTAGCCCCTCGGAATATTTTCTGTTCCCAAACTTGAAAAAATGGCTCAGTGGTCAAAGATTTTCCAACGATGAAGAAGCGATGTCGGCAGTTAATTGCTATTCTTATTATAAAAAGGGTATCTAACTTATTGAACATCGCTGGGAAAAGTGTATAGAACTGAAAGGAAATTATATTGAAAAATAAATATATTTCTTCCCAAAATTATTGTATTTTCTTTGTTAGGTCGGGTACTTCTGGGACCGCCCTCGTATCTTCTTAAACATAAAGTTTTGTCAAGCAATCTCTAATCGCAAAGGAATCCTATAAAATTGATTTGCATCTTTTTCTTACAATAATATAGACACAATGGTGAAATATCCGCATGGCATCATGGGACCTTCTCTATACTTGCCTCTCAAGATAGCCCATTGTTCTTCATCAGATTCTTCTTTAGCGTAAAATACCATTGCACGATCAAGAAATTTTAAATTTTGATTCGTCTGCCTGTAAAACGATATTCCATTCTTCTAATTTTCAACCTCTATTTCACTGTCGCTATCATCTATAGGCGTAATAGTGAAATATTCGAATGCTATCGTCGAATATTCTCTGCGCTTGTCTCTCGAGATAACCGCATACTGTTCTTCTATATTCTTTGTCACAAAAGCACCACTTCGCGATCCAAAAATTTTAAATTTAGGTTCATCTGTCTCTATTACAATATTACATTTTTCTAATATTCAACCCTTAATTTATTCACGCATACCTGCTTTTAACCTTCGTTGAAAATAGTCAAAGAAACTATTAAGAATTGATATTAATTATAGCCTCAGAAATACGAAAATAATCACCGAAACAATAATCTATTATATAAAAGAAATATAATAGTAACTAATTGTAATAGTAATAACAATAATAATTCATGCCATAACATCTTTCGAGAGGTAAATGCAACTCACGGGAGGCATTTGCAGTCTATGAATTTTTTATTACGTTCGTTTTCAAAAAGGGAAAGCATGAAAAATCTTCTACTACAGAATTTGAGAGGGTATGGAATTCGATCGTGGTGTGTTAATAACTGTTTACTAAGTTACCAGCTAATATAGGCGGAGTAAACTTTGTAGAAATTTAACTTAGTGAATATCTTATGTATTAACAGCGGAATAAAAAGGTATAACTGATTCAATCTTTCCAACCTTGATTAGGCAACTTAATGTGCTATTCTAACTACCTGAACTTTCAAAGCTGCCGAAGAAGCGAATAAAAAAGTTTCTAGTTGAATGAATGGATTGCTTAATTAATGATGTTTTAATATAAATTAATGGTATCACATAAACTTGTAACTAGAAACTTGAGCAAAACATATAGCACATAGTTAATTAAACATTAATATTATAGATATAATTAACTAAACATTGAAAACCGCGAAAATACAAAAATATTTTTTAGAGGGACAGTATGCAAAGTAAATATAAAAAGTGAAACAAAAATAATGTAATGGCTAGAACAATGGCATATATAACAGAAATTCATAGTGACAAGAAAATAAGATGTACTACTCATAAAAACATTAACACGCTAATAATGAAAAATTCATTTGCTCATCTGATGTTACTTCATCTATACTGATATACGAGGGAGCGTTTTTGTATTCGCGGATTGGGGGACAAGGGGTGGAAATTAAAAAACCAAATTATTTTTCTTTTTCAATATATTCACCTGCAAGACGGATACATTTTTCACATCTTTCAATTAATTTATTTATACCCTCATAAAAAAATGATTTCTCTTTATCTGCAAAATACGCCGAAACTGCCTCCTTGACTTCATCATCGGCAGTAAATTTTTTACCCCGCAGCTCTTTTTTCATTTTCGGTAACAGGTAATAATCACTCGGGGCCAGGTCTGGGCTGTAGGGTGGGTGATTCACAATTTCGAAGCCTACCTTATGCAGGGCAGCTAACGCAACGCGGCTCTTGTGGACGGGCGCGTTGTCGTGCAAAAGCAGAACACCTTTTGTCAATTTTCCCCGTCTTTTCTCTTTAATGGCTTCTTTTAGTCGCTCTAATATTGAAGCGTAATATTCTCCGGTTATGGAAACACCTTTATCTTTATAATCAATCAACAATATTCCTTCCGAGTCCCAAAATACCGTTGCCATGAGTTTCCCAGCTGATTGTGACACTTTAAGTTTCTTGGGAGGTGCTGTGCCCTTTTTATGCCACTGCATGGAGTCTTGTTTGGACTCAGGTTCATAATGATGAACCCAAGTTTCGTCTCCAGTAACAATTCCACTCAATACACCATCCTTGTCTTCATTACAGAGGTCCAAAAATGCACGCGAACACTCTACGCGCTGTTGTTTTTGCAGCGGCGTGAGCATTCTCGGCACCCATCTTGCGCTGACCTTAGACATGCCGAGATGATCGTGTAGGATTTTAAAAATTGTTGTATCGGATACTCCAACCATTTCTGCGAGTTGTTTCTTCTTTAGTCATCTTCGAGTACAATTTGTTCAACTTTTTGGATAAGTGCTGGTGGCGTGGTCACCTCAATGCTCCTGCCCGGCCTCGGGTCGTCTTCAAGAGATTCCCTTCCTTGTTTAAATAAACTATGCCACTTGTACACCATGGTTTTTCCTGGACAAGAGTCGCCGTAAACCAATGACACCTCATTCATTATGGTCCCGACTGATTTTCCTTGCCTGGTAAGGAACTTTATAACGGCACGATATTCGATTTTTTCCATATTTCACTTTTCACTCCTGATTATGTTACTTGGTTGACGATAGCTCAAAGACTAACTGTTTAATAACAATGAAACTTCGTATTTATACTAATCATGAGTCCCTGCACAGGCCACGCCCCCAATGCGCCTACTCACCCCTCTACAACCCGCTCATTCCGCGAATATAAAAACGCTCCCTCGTATATCATATAGTAGGCACTTGATGTATGTTATTTTCATACTTTTAATTTATTTTAATTTATTAATAATTTAATATATATATATATATAGAAATCACATATAAGGGAGCAGTAAGAAAATAATTAAAAAGATAAGATGTTAATAGATAACATTATAAGTAAAGTAAGACATATAAAGGAATATGATAACAAAGAGAATTCAAAGAAATATTATTTTTATAAATTTTAACGATAAATTTAAGGATTCTGTTTCACCAAGACAACGCTCCCTCGCATACCAGCACAGTTGCGATGTCCAAAATCCACGAGTTGCATTTCCAATTAGTACCGCATGCGCCTTATTTGCAGGATCTAGCCCCTTCCGACTTCCACCTTTTTCCAAAATTGAAAACGGCACTAGGTGGAAAGAAATTTTCGTCTAACGACGAGCTTATCATCTTCGTAAATGAGTATTTTGCAAGCCTTCCGGAATCGCATTTTAGAGATGGCTTAAGGGCATTGGAGCACTGTTGGAATAAATGTATTG
Source organism: Dermolepida albohirtum (assembly GCA_031893035.1). Classification (NCBI taxonomy): domain Eukaryota; kingdom Metazoa; phylum Arthropoda; class Insecta; order Coleoptera; family Scarabaeidae; genus Dermolepida; species Dermolepida albohirtum. Next base: position 5,992 of record JAVIWB010002383.1, read on the forward strand.
CTCTTTTAGGTGAATATATAGAAAAATAAAAATTATTTCGTATTTAAAAAATCCGTTTTTCTTTTCCATTCACACTACTTGTCAAACTACCCTCGTACATGGGTTGCATAAAACTATTTCATATTTTATAATATTATTGTGCTAGCAACAAAAATTATGTTTATTCATATGAGAATCACGTAATTTTTATTCTAAACAAATATTAATTATTCCAGTAAGTGTTGATCTGAAAAATTAAAAGTAAAATAAAATATGTTCTATGTATTAACAATAATCTTGCATTTAATATGATTTCAAACATCAAGCACCAAAATATCATGTACTTTCATAAAGCATTTATATAAAAATTACATTTGTTTTCAATTTAAATTTTAAGAATTATATTTATTTTGATGGATTTCGGTTATGATATTGACGATGAAGTATATATTTACGTGAAAAAATATGTTATAAATTTTGTATTATTAATGTGCACTACTCTTACTTAAACGAAAATATTATTTTATAAGTTTTTTTTTAGACATATTCAGCTGAAACAAGTCAACGAAATATATTACTTTCTTATCGTCCGACTCAAATTAAATTTATATGGTTTTACAGTGAAAAAGTTGTGCAAACAAAGACTAAAATAACCCACACACGGGGTTTTCCTTTCTGCGTTCAACCAAAACAAATATTTACCGAAGTGTAATTTCAGAGTGCGCGGTTTTTATATGTGTACATACGTATGTACATTCATCTAATAATATTAATAACTTGTATTATAATATTATGAGTAGATTGAGACTCCAATTACTGAGAATGGTAAAATTGTGATAAAGATTGAAAATGAAAGTTTTCTTTAGAATCAAAATTTTAATTAAATATTATTTGTATGCATAGACTACGCACAACTTTATTACTTCCTTTCATTTACTAATATTATTAGAATGATTAATGCAAGTGATTTTAGATCCTTATAAAGGAACTGCTCCTTAAAGTTATGTCTCCAAAATTTAGATTAGTATTGCAATTATTAAGAAGCAGCATATGAAATGTATTTTCTTTCTGTATGGTATTTGTAATAAACAGAATATACATATCAGTGTATCTTATAGAAAACGGATCTTTTTTAAAATAAAAACAAAAGCTTACTGTTTTGGTAAAATTCATTTATTTTATTCAAAGTAGTCGCCTTCGGCTTCAATACAACTTTTTGCACAGCCAATTAACATGTCGAATAAAGTTCATCTTCAGAGATGTCCTTCAAGATCGTTGTCAACGCCTTTTCAATGGCTTCCACGTCAGTATAACGCTGTCCTTTCATCGGCAAATGTAATCTGGAGAAATATTTAATTCTATTCCCAGGTATTATAATGAGAATTTTGTCTCATTTCTGAATTCAGTCACAGCTTCGATGTTACTTTCCGTAACAACAGATTTTTTTTGTACTAGGATGTTCGTCGTCATTTATGTCTGTACGACCGTCTTTAAATCGTCTATACCACTCATACACAGTCGTAAGTGATAAACACGCATCACCATATACTTGATTCATCAAATTAAACGTTTCAGTAAACGATTTACTGAGTTTAAAACAGAACTCGATATTTGCTCTTTGTTCAAAATTCATTTTTCAACCAAGGCCGAATGCACACTGTTACTTTATGCGCAATTTCTCTGCTTTTAATGATGATTGACATAACATTGGTGAAAGATCTACCGTAACGACGCATATTTTTTTTAATAGATGGCGTCACAAAGAATTGCTATTTTAAAAAAGTTCCATTTTCTCTACGATATACTGTGTAGATGATCAATTGAGAATTCAATAACGTTTTGGTGAATGTCGACTCTACTTGGTTGAGTAGAAGAAGGTTGAGTATATTAGAAAAGTGATTCTCAGCCGCTAAGGTGAATCGCAGCGCTACAATGACGATATAAATATTAAATTTTGCCTATTTTTGTTTTAATATTTGTTTGTTACACTTCGCATATATGTACATATACAAGAATTTTTTCATGTTTTAAATTGTTTATTGTTCCATACAATGTTAACCAAATTGTTCTCGCAATAAAGCCATGCTTTCACGGGCTGTGTGGAAACTAGCGCGCTCTTGTTGTAACCAAATGTCGTCGAGATCACGGAATTCTATTTTAGGCAGCAAATAGTCCGCTATCATAGCGCGATAACGGACGCCATTCACAGTTACATTGTGGCCGTCTTCATTTTTGAAGAAATATGGACCGATAAGTCCATTTCTCTAAAAACCACACCAACCATGGTTTTGTCTGGATGTAATCGAATGTCTTGAACCTCTTCGGGCTGCTCTTCATTTCAATACGACAATTATGCTTATTGAAGTAGCTATTAAGCCAGAAATGGACCTCATCGCAGGGACACACTTCGCACAACGATGTCCGTTGTGATAGCTAATAAAAACAAACACGAAATAGGCAACGATGGAGATAACTAATGAAAGCAAAACACAGCTTAACACAATTTTTCGACGTCACAAATATTTCTAACGACAAATTTCGTTATTTAATAACATGTGTACATCAATAAACTAAGGCTTCTTTCCAAGAAAGCCTTACCTACCACGAAACATACTTGAATGTAGTTGATTGTTTAAAGCATATGTGGGAAACAACCGGCCCGCGGGCCGGAACCGACCCGCTGTAAGATTTGATCCGGCCCGCGAGACATTGTCGTATTATTTCATGTCTGATATCTATCGCTAAAAATAATGAACACTACTTTAAAATGCACTACTTTTAAACGCGGCCCGCGAACGTATTTGCACATTAAAGTTTGGCCCACAGCATGTCAAAGGCTGTCCATACCTAGTCTAAAGTATATTTTTTAATACTATTTCAGTTTGAACACTTACAGAAATTTCGTTAACTAATACTAGATCCAGAATAACGTTAAAATTAATATCAAAATTACACTGAAATAATCTATTAAAACTACATTGAAGTTTATTTGAAGGTGTACTCATAGGTTGGTTTTCCATGGATGATCAAGTGATTCCTGAAAAATTGAAGTCTTCAGCCAGACATAGGCTTCTGGATAACGGTTAACCAAAATGAATTTCTATTCTATATCACAATTTATTGTTCTTCATGCTTTAGTTTTTGGTTGTATAACAGAAAATTTACTGCAAGTAAAGTAGATATATAATACATAGTTTTCGTAGGAACACACTTCGCACCATGATGTACACATTCTTACATTGTGATGGCTAATAAAAAACAAACACAAAATCGGCAATGGAGAAGAAAACTGATGAAAGCAAAACAGAGGCAAGATAAGTAGGATTTTTGATTGATCTGGTATAAAAATAAACACTTCATCGCTGTAAAAAAAAAAGGAGTAAAAAAAGAAAAAATACACTAATAGAAAAAAATATAAAAAACTAATAAATAATTGAAAATAACTATAGATAATATAAATAAGAAGAAAAAGAAATAAATATAGTAAAGTATGAAAAAAGCAGCTCATTGTGTGCAAACAAATAACATATCCCCTCAATCTCACAAAAAAGTAAACGGCAATTCAAGTTAAATATTATTGACAAAACTACGGTGTAAAACAATGTTGGCAAAGAAGTAAATGTTTAGTCGTTTTCCAAATTATGTTTACTGTAATGAATTAATATAATGCAACGCCACCTTTGAAATATCTATTTTTGTTTTAGAATATATATGTACTTTCAAGGACTCTATTTTATTGAGTTTTACTCAAGATATATATTATAATCTAACAATTTTTACTAATTGTCAATAATATACAATTTTAATTACTGGTCTTAAAGAAATAAAGTCCTTTTTCTCTCTCGAAATATTTCGTATAGATTGTTTTCATTTTACTGTTTGCTTCTGTATATATTTTTATGTAAAACGCTTTGTTTATACCAATTACTAAATGTATTTTTGTATAAATGAAAGCATGAATTTTTGAATAAGCATTTACATTCTTTATGTAATATTACTTTAAATACATTAAATCAAAGCCTATAGATTATGTAGAATGTAAATCTACGAATAAGATAAAAACTGTTTTAATGTTATCTGTAATTTACCTGTAATGTAATCTACATCAAGTAAGCTTAAACGTATTAAGGGCTTCTATTGAAAAAAGTTTTTAACGCGTCAATTAGAATAGAGAGCAACAAATTAGTCGGTAACAAATAGTACGAATTACTTTTCTGGAAACAATTCACGTCCACAATAAAAATCTCAAAAGCTTCTAGATTTATTATTGCAAGAAGAAATCGTCACACTTTTAATTCAATATTTCGTCCCAAACATTAACTTATATTTTTATTTTTGTATTTCAAGTTCTTTTATTTATATACATATAACTAGTTAATAAATATTATAACATTTTCAATTAGTGGAAATTTTTTGCAATTGATCTCATCGATGATAGATCACTGCCGTTAGTATAATGTAGAATAGCAAAAATAGCAGGATTTTTACAAAATTTAACGAAGTTTATTTTATTGTTCATATTCTTCTTTGGATGCAGTGTAAATGTACATACTCTACAAAAAAATAAAATGCATTTATTTGTATCAGAAAATAGAACTTACATTTAAATACACATATAAACGTAGATATTTTTAATGTATTGATTGCCTCCATACTTTCAAGAGCATCGTGATCGCGTAAAACCATATTATTAACACATAAGATAATCATTTATTAATATATAGCAGTATATGGTGTTTAACTTCATTAAAATAGTACTTAAGAGTTCTCTGGACAACAATGATTGTTCTCAACTATTTCGATGTGGCAACCCCTTTTTGCCTTTGTTAATTTCTTTCTCTTTTCCACATTTGTTGACTGGGATTCCCAGGTATATACAGGAATATGAAGTCAAAACTTCGAAACGATTTTGGATTTGAGTTCCATAAATTTTACTTTTTTTGTGTATTAGGTTGGCGGTCCATCATTTCTGTAGCTATTATTACTTATCGCTCTCTATTATATATACTATATGGTGTACCATGGTGTTTTCTCCTGTAAAACTTCAAAATTTCCTTCTTTGGAAGTTAGTATCTATTTCTTTTAGTTAACTGTATAAAATGAACTCGTTTTTTCTACTTTAGTATATTTTTCGCCTTTCTTTCTTTACCATAATTTTGGTTACAATTTTCTATAACTTATTGTAGAATTTTTTTAACTTTTACTCGAATATTTATTTTTCCAAATTTAAGCATGATTGCTCGATGTAAATGGATTCAACCTCGAAGATAAAAATGCAGGTGACATATCTACAATTGACATATATAATGTACATTTCAGCAATAAAATTAATCTAGATAAATTAAAGGAACCTAAGGTATATATTTTAAGATAAATATTAAAAATAAATGAAGAAATAATAAATTAATATCTTAATAGAAAAGCAAAACAATTTAACGGAATACTTTGTAGTCATTTAAAAGACTGCTGCAATGAAATATTTTAAATACGTAGATATTTTTGAAATTTTTACATCACCGGGAATTTCAATCTACAAAAGTATATAGACTCAAAAGGAACTTTTATTGAATTATTTGCCACTTATTTAAGTATTTTACTCTTCTAGTTTAGTTTTTAAAAAATTTTGTTTTAAAAAGTAAATTAGAAAATGAAAAATATACAAAAATAGTAATCAGCAGATGTACGCTGTCAAATAGTAATGAAAACAATCGACTACTCTTCACTCAGAAAATTGAAAATTAACAGTATTTTTTTATCTAGCATTATTAGTCTATATTAGAGACCACTCAATTGTGATAAATATTCTTAAAGTGAGAGACTAATTTGTCTGTGTGGTATTAACTTAACCAATATTTTAATACAATAAATGTTGGTAGACTTTGATGATTTATTGTGTATTTTTCTTTATCTCTGGTAAAAGAATATATACACATATCACAGAAAATAATTACAGCACATAAAATAGATCTTAAATAATTTATTTGAGTATATATACGAGACGAAACATTTCTATATACAATATAAATTGCCTACGGACATGATAAATATGTTTGAATATATATTATTAATATCTGCTAAATTATGTAATCTCAATAGATGAAAAAATCACAAGTCTATATTACACCTATTCTATAATGGCACAATCAAATGTATATATCTCTTAAACCAAATTTGAAAAGATAATAATTATATATAAAATAATAAAGTATAAAAAGCTGTGTTAACAATACTTGTGTAAAAACGTTAAATAAATTTGTACTATTAAATTTCCAATTAACAGTCAGTAAAATAGCTAATACTATAATGGTTACTGATCAGACTACAATAAATAAAATGATCACAATTATTAAAATTACTGATAAAATAATTATAGCTGTCCATTGTCTATTATCTGCAAAAACAAAACTTTAGCTTATTACATTATACTTTCCAATATAAGTACTGTATCAATCAGATTAAAGGCGATAAATATAAAATTTTAAGAATATCTTACCATTGGACATACGTAAAACTTTGGCCATTTTTTTCATAGTACTATCAAGCTTTGAGTCAGTGTTTTCCAAATCAGTACCAAATTCGTCTAGCATCCTATGTAAAAAATACCATTATTTCAGATAAGTAAAAATGTTCAAAATAATTTCAAAGCAAATTTGAAATTTGTAAACTTAGTTTTCAGTTAGACTAGTGAAAATAATTTCTGTTCCATTTCTGACACTAAAAAACTATTTTATTATTATTAAACAATCCCCAATCACTTAAATATCATAAACAGAAATCCTTCAGTTCTGTGAGAACTGTACAGACATTAATTTTGAAAATATTTCTATTAGGATTTATTTTAATCTCAAATTTGCTTCATTTATACTCTTTACTATTTCATAGGAACTCAGCCTCAACCCAAAATATGAGCAATATTGAAAATATATTTGTTAAGGTATGTGATAAAGATTTATTTACATACACAGCTTGTTCATCCAATTCAGCACCAATATGCCTCGAAACAGTCTTTAAAGATCCCAAACTATCACCAATTGCTTCTAGATGTTCTTCCTGTTGTCTGGTCATGTATTGTTGTTGTGTCAATGTGTCATTCAAAAATCTTTGTGGACTATCGATTTCATTTTCTAATTTTGAATATTTTGTTGTTCCATGACTATTTACTAACCTAATTGGACTACTTTCCAATAAAGGCTAAAAAAAACAAGAAAAGATTTATGTGCAAATATTATCTTTATATAAATGTACATACTTGTCTAGCCAATCGATCTCTGTCTCTATTTTTATTCATTGTGAGTTTATCTTTCATTGACTAACATAAACATAAACACATATTGTTTATTATTAAAATCATGTAAACATCACAATACCTTAACTTCAGCTCTTGTAGAATCAATAAAATTCTTCCTTGTTGTAAGTTCTTTGTTATCTATTTTAAATTTTGAAGGATTTTTCTCTACTATATGTAAGTTTAATTAAGAAAAATACATACATTTTTTTCTAGTTTCAAGGTCATTTTTAAAAGGATATCTATAGTGTCTTCTAGATCTTCTAAATCCCATTCAATACTACGTAATGAATTCTTCAATTCTGTATTTGTCCATTCTATTTCCTCCTTTGTAATACATACAGATTCATCTTGTAATTCTATCCAGCGCAAATATAGACCTCTAGTTTTGTTTAAAGCTTTAAATACTTCACTGCAATAATCACAATAATTAATATACTGGTTATCGTTAATATTCAATCTATTATATATGTGTAAATAAGCAAATACTGTTTATCAAAAATAAATAGGCCTAACAATAAATGCAGTTAAACAAATCAAACATGAAACGTTACAGTTATTATACAAAATAAAATATAAATCATTTTATACAAATTAAAAATTCAAGCAATTTATTTTTGCATTCCCAGAAACAATTTATTGCTTACTCTTTAACTACGAAGAACGGATCCTCCAAAGTCATGTCAATTCGCGTAAATTGGCAAATCGTTGCCTTGCAAAATTATCGATAAGACTCTTAAAAGCATGTGGAATATTTCCTTATCACTAGCAATAAATAATTAAAATATATCCCAAAAATAAATAGCGAAATAATGATAAAATATTGACAGACCTACCTTCAGATAAAAACCCTAAAGTGAGATAAACATATTGACTGATGTAAAATTATAATCAAATTATGAGAGGTTAGATATACTAAAATAATGACTACTAATATTTGATTATATTTGATGGCTATCTTTCTAATATTAAATGCCTTATGTTTTATATTATTTAGAATATTATTTTTAATAAATGAAGTAATTATTTTGGAAATCCCGCGTTATAATTGTACATGACAGCCAATACTTTGTTTCAAGTTTCAAAATAATATTGAGAATATTTTTGATAATAAAATAAACAGAGACATAATATAGGAACAATTAATAAAGGAATATATAACATTTTGTTGTGGGACATGTTTCAAGTTTAATCAAAAATTCATTTTAATTATGTAAAATATCCATGTTTACTTTATTTATGCGTTTCTTAGTTAGTCACGAGTGGCGCCACCATGCTTCCTTTGCGCTATGCCATACCAAAATGTATTCTTTCCGGCTCACGTTGTCCATTGGTAAACGTCTGCAGACTGTTTATATGGTAAATATATTTTAGTTTGTATTACATTTGGATAAGTTTCGTTGTTTGTTAATTGCCCGACAAATCTATTTTGTTGTATTAATAAGTTTTATATTTTTTCATTTTTCTAATATATATGTAGTGCACGTTTTTTTTTTGGGTTAGCGTTACATGATGAGAATATTTTCTGACACCTCTTGTCTGAATTACTTAATGTCGATATTATAACACCATCTGAATTAAATGTTTATTTCTTATAACGGAGAGTAATTATAACAGATTTACAAATTTAATTACTGTCTTATTGTAGGGCAGTTGAAACATGGCTGATTACGAAGAAAACTTTGATGAACCTATAGGTACAATTCAAACAGCCGCTGCTATAGCGGTATTGCCAGATATTAAGTTATTTGGACGTTGGAGCTGTGATGATGTACAAGTTGATGAAATGTCTTTACAGGTATGTTTCCTATCCAAAAAATGTACATACACAAGCATGTTATATTATTCGTTAAATGATCACAGTAACCTCACCACCTTTTATTTCATCAATTTTTTTCTAAGCGAAATGAAAAAATCAAAGGGTTATTCCGGCATATGATTAATGTTATTCATTTTGTGAATGTAATATCTTTATAATTATAAATACTTTTGATTTACGACTTTTAGGACATACTGTAGTGAATTTCTAAGTAGTAATTTAATTTTACTATATAAAAATGAAATAATCATGAAATTATTATCTTATAATTATCAATTTTAAACTTAAAATTGAAGACAATTTAGAAACTAATTTATTGTTTACATATGTTCTCATTTTTGCTCAAAGGAATATAATAGTATGAGCCTTGTAAAACATTAATATAACAAAGAATTTGAATATTTTTAGTGATGAAAACTACTACTTTCTGACACCTCTTCAGAAAAATCATTGTTGATATTAATTTCTGATATTAAAAATTGTATTTACATAAATAACTATTTTGTCTTTTCATATTAATTTAGGAATTATAAATTACAGGACTATATTGCAGTAAAAGAGAAAAATGCAAAATATTTACCACATTCAGCAGGCCGTTATGCTGCAAAGAGATTTAGAAAAGCACAATGTCCAATTGTTGAACGTCTCACAAATTCACTTATGATGCATGGCCGAAATAATGGAAAGAAATTAATGGCTGTTCGTATTGTCAAACATGCATTTGAAATTATTCACCTGCTAACGGGAGAAAATCCACTACAGGTATGCAATTGTATTGTATTAGTTATGTGTTAAAAAAGGATTGTCATTTCAGATTTTAGTAAAAGCTATTATTAATTCAGGACCACGTGAAGATTCCACACGTATTGGTCGTGCTGGTACTGTAAGAAGACAAGCAGTTGATGTATCACCTCTAAGGCGGGTAAACCAAGCTATCTGGCTCTTGTGTACAGGTGCAAGAGAAGCAGCATTCCGTAATATTAAGACAATAGCAGAATGCTTAGCTGATGAGCTTATTAATGCTGCCAAGGTAAGCTTCACTTATGACAATTTTAAATATTTGCATATTTGTATTTTTATATTAAATGTGGTTATTTTACATACTTGTCCTTTCTAATGCTATAAAATGAATCTTATTTTAGTTTTGTAGTTTCGCTAAGGACAAAATTAATGAATGTGACTTTTGCCAGAAATAGTTTTATGATAACTATTGAAAGAAAGTCAAATTCTACATAATTATGGTAATTCTTTTAAGTCATGTATTATATATTTTTTATAATTTCAGGGATCATCAAACTCATATGCAATCAAGAAAAAAGATGAACTGGAACGTGTTGCTAAATCTAATCGTTAAATAAAATTTTTTTATAAATTATAAATCCTTGCATATATTATATGTATTGGAAAAATAAAGAGATAAAGAACAATTGTTTTATTATTACATATGAATTAAATTTATAAGAAAATAGTTTGATTTTTTATTAGCTTTCTAGCAATCTGTAAAATTAATATCAAAGCCGCACCTCATTTATAATTCATATTATTAGAGGAAAATTCCAAATTTTATTTTTATGGAGCCTGTGATTGATTAACTAATCACTTAAGGTTGATATAAGACCGCTTTCGCAACCCCTTCTCCCTCGTTTGTAGGCGTGACACTGTTAAAGTATCTGGCGATCGAAATATGTATACAGAATACGAAAATTAGAAGTATAAAATACTATTGTATATGTAATTGTGCTAATATACTTGTGAGGAAAAGCTGTAATCTACTGTCGGATAATTGAAAGAATATTCTTGTATATTAGCTAGATACAATAAATACTAGAAGCTAATGAAAGGATCATGGAAGAAAGTACGTTACCGTCGAAATTAATCGTGTAACTTAAAAGTGCTAATTTAATTTAGGAGACAGATTTGTTATTGGAGTAGCATTTCCGGTAAATAAATGCTTACAATCGGTGAGCAGGTTTAGGCTACTCCACAGAGTGATCTCGGAAAATTTAGAATGCATTCTGTCCTCTAATACCACTTCATGATATTTATTTTCATACCTCGTATTTCCTTGATAAAATCATGGCTCAATGTTCTAAAACATACTGGAGGCGTTTCACTAGACAATGAAGGACTATATTAACAAATTTAATGATGCATATTCAAGAATTTCCATTCATTAAAAAATAGTTTGTGTAGTTTTAATTCAGTCAAATGATTAAACATTTTGTCTTCCAGAGCAATGATGTTTATTGCTATTGTATTTTTTTAACTGGTTTAATAAACTTTCTTGCAATATTTTTTAAAAAAAGAATACTAAATTAATATTCATTAAGTGTTGATGGAAATACATTGATGCAAAATTTTGCAGTAATAACAGCAAATTTGATTATCAAATTTTATGGTACCGTGTATATTGTTTTAAAAAATCGCTTTAATAAGGTACAAGTGATTAGCTGATTACTTACAAAATGTCACCCTCATTCCTACAGTAGTACATTGCATATCCAGTAGGAAAGCCCAACATTCGCCATTAGTATTCATCTACTTTGCAGACACTTCCTGCTGTTCAGTACGAAATGTTTCCTGTCCAAAAAATATACATACACAAGCGAGTATATCAACATTTTATTCGTTAAATGGTCACAGTAACCTAACCACCTTTCATCGATTTTTTCAAAACGAAGTGAAAAAATCGAAAGGTTCGCATTGTTCTTGACTTAACAAGTATGAACTATGTTATCTACGGAGTATAATCTTTAGACGACGCGCTGTGATGTTTCAGACACCAGTATTAATTGCTTGTGGCGATTGAAAAAGGCAAATAAGTTTTGATATTTTATGAAAAATGGGTAAAATTGAAGATCGGGCTGTTGTAAAGTACTTTGTTTTAAATAGTTTAAATTTCATGCTCATAAAAAAGAACTAGATCCTAGTTTTAAAAATTCTTAGTTAATTCTTTCTCTACGTTTTCGACGGTAAAAAGTGAGTTTTTGAATGTAAACGTGGTCATATATTCACTGCAGATGAATGCTCGAGGCTTCCAAAAACCGCTATGACCAACAATATTGGCACTAAAACTTACAACGCCGTATTAAAGATCACAGATCACTTACTGAAGGTATGCGTTCTTGCTGAATTTAGAAGATCGTAATAGATCGTGCCCACTACATTTTCATATTTTGAAGTAAGAAAAATTTTCCGCGCAATGGGTGCCAGTAAACATGTTCAAATGAATAATTTTGAGTCTTTAGATTTGTTTAAATGCAATTTTACTGCTTCTTTAACGTTTTGTAACAGTAGATGAAACATCGATTCATTATTACATACCAGAGATAAAACAGCAGTCTAAAGAGAATCTGCAAGATAGTGGCAATCTTACGCGTTTGCAAGGGCTTTGCACAGCAATCCATAAAAAGTTAGGATAAAAGAAGCGTAAGCATCATTATGATGTACAAAAGTACTTTACATTTTACGTACTTTGCACATAGGGCAAGGGCCTCGTAAAGATCTGCCGCCCTCGCAACCGTTAAGACCACCGCAGCAGCAGGATTCTCAAGGTGTGCTCATTGATTATCTCGAACAAGACAGGGAATATTACTATTGACTACCGGACTAATTAGAGGGTGCTCTTGAGGCTAAGCGTTTATATCTGCCTGAAAAGACACAACATCATGGATCTCTAATTCAAAATCATTGACTACATTTTTTTAGAACAAACTTATTTTCATTACTTTTATCAGTCAGTAAATTTAAAAAAGCTGAATATTAATAGCAAAAAATTATGAGAAAAGCTTTGTACAAAAGTTAAAGGTCAAAATAATAATGTTACGATGGAAGAGCTGTTAGTTGAATTCTTCTTTACATGTAGATGTAATGCTGAACAAGCTCCAGATCATGTGTTGTAATGTCTTCAAATCGACTATTTGCTCAAAGTTCTTGATATATTAGTTTCTCGTATTGATCTGTTGTAACTCTTGTTTTATGTTGCTTATTAGTCTTTGAAAATGTTCGTCATATGAATGATCATGATTTAAACCTCAATCAAAAGTATAAACTTTTCACTCTATATTTTCGCCCTTTCATAATGTGCAAATTTCTTCTTAGCAAAGATTTCAAAATAATATGTATACTTTTGCTAGGGCTTAATATTCGATAAATTCTTATCCCAGTTCCTGTTTCAAAATATTTTCCAGTTTTACTAGTACTAACTGCATTTGATATCATTGGCCGAATCTGCAAATGCATTGCTGCCATGGATATTTGTGTAACTAGTTTGGAATTATCTAATTTAACCAAGATGCTATCGGCTGAATTAATGGTTATGATTATTAATTACAAGATCAATAAGGTTGATATATAACCCCTTTCCACATTAACTTTTGTAAATTCTGTATACGCATTTCGACAACCAAGTTGTCATCATCAGCAGATAATTTCAAAGTGGATAATTTATATCAACCTTATTGATCAAGTCAATCAACCACAGGCTCCATCAAATTCAACTAATTAATTACAAGGCTTTTGATACAATGGACTATGGGATACTTCGGGGAAAGTTAAACATGTATAGAGTGAGAGGACAAGCATGTGAGCTGATTGGTTCGTATTTGGCAAACAGAAGACAGAAGGTATACTGCAATGATCGGCTCTCGGATGCAGCGCCAATTGATCGGGGGGTTACCCAGTTTGCAGATGATACGTCCATAATAGTGCGTGCCCAGTGCAGGGAAGTTACAGAGGCTTATATGGAGACTGCATTGGGGGAGGCAAGCGAGTGGTTTAGTAGCAATCTTATGAAATTAAATCATGATAAAACCCAACAGCTGTCAATAACAACAAGAGGAGTGGCGGGGGAGCCCAAAGTGAATATTAAGTTTCTGGGCCTGCTGATTGCGAGTAACCTGACTTGGGAGTGCCACGCCACATTGATGGTTTGTATCGCAATCTGGCATCAGCAATATACTCTACATGAAGAGTGAAACTAGTGGCTACACCTGAGGCGGCTAGGACTGTGTACTATGCAAATTTTCAGGGAAGGGCCATGCACGGCCTATTGATGGCGCCCCACATCAATAGGCCATGCAGGCGTCTGGCGCGACTGAGGCGGTTTTCAGGATGCAAAAGAGTGCAATCAGAGCCCTTAGTGGTGTATCTAATACTACAAGTTGTGTAAATCTATTCAAAAAACACAAAATACTGACCCTCCCATCCTTATATATACTCGCTTGCCTGGAGTTTGTTCATAAGTCGCCAAAAGCCTGCAAAAATGGTGATTTTCACGAATATGAAACACGGAACCAGAGTAGTTTGGTCATACCGTATCATCGCATTGGGAAAAGTCAGCTAAGTTCAAATTACATGGCCGTGAAGATATACAATGCTTTGCCTTATAGGTTTAGGAGCCTACCATGGAGTAGTCTCAAAAGATTAATAAAAACAGTGCTGGCGAAGAACTGTTTCTATTCAGTAAATGACTTTCTGATATATAAATTCTGACATTGCCATTTTTGTGTTTTTATGTTTTCATTGTTACTGTGTTTTGTATAAATCTTGCGGGTTTTAACGTGTTTGGTGGCGTATTAACTGTGAGCCAAGGTTTTTGTGTTTTTATTTATTTATATTATGTAATGACGTGTGTATGTACATATACATCAATATATTATTATTACATAATTACTACTATAGTGCAACCCCATCGTCGTATCGTTCTGGTCCAACTCAACCATATTAAACGCAACAATAATTAGCGCCCATAGTATAACAATAAATGCAGAGTGGTAATAATTGGTGCTCAATATATAGCAATATAATGTATAAAAAATTTGAAGTGTTTAATTGTAAGTGCAATTACATTGTCAGAGATTTGAGCATATGGTTTCGCTTGTTTACATGAATTGTCCGGTTACACATTCTTAAGACATTCACGACAGTAACGTATACAAAAGTCTATTGTAGCAAACGAGCACATAGTTCGTTATAGAAAGAAATAAAACACTTTTAGTTTAAAAACATGAATTTTTATTAACTACTTCTTTTCACAAATGATGAGTACTCATGTTGAACTGAGATTTTAAGCGTAACAGTGAGGCAGAGCCTCTTGTCTGTATACCTCCCTAATGTCATTCTCTATGCAGTCTTATTGAAATCTTTTCATGTAATTAAAACCCTGTTAGTTCAACTGTGGTCCTACGTATGTAACATTGAAATAGTTTACTTATGCCATTATATTTGACAATCAATAAAGATCCAATCTTACAGATAATTTGACAAGTTATTAGTAATACTTGATTTCTTCCCAACTAAATTAAATTATCTGCAAGGTTGTATTACACTGTAGTCCTTAAACTTAAAAGATGTGATGCACTATTGTAACTAAAGTTGGTACTACGTTTGATTTTAATTTTGATACATTATTGACTACCTATGGTAGGTAACAGATATAAGACCTACATTACAGAAATCATCTGTGATTCTGAACTTTCTACAACAGTTCATGCAGTATACAGCACATTATAAAATGAATCACATTAAACAGTTATTGAGTAATGTTGCATAGGGCATGGTATACATTGATAATAACATGGAAGTCACAAAATTTTCCAAATAGAGATTTTAAAAAACTTTAAGTACTAGAGTAAATTCGAACAACATGTCAAAGGAAAACTTTGCATCAACCAAGTTTAAAAATACAGAGTAAACATCCTACTTGGAGGGGGGTTTACAACAGTCGTTTCAATGCAAATAGAATAGAGTCTATCCTGTTTCAAAATAAATTCAAAACGAACAAAAACCTGCTAAAATTGCACCACGTTTAAAATATTGGAATAAACTAGTCTTCTCCGATTATATCTAAAGTGAAGTCGCAAAGTAAAGTATATAAAAAATCATTTAAAATTCGCTACACAACAATACGCGTAATTATACACTAAATAATAAATAACTATATCTATCGATACTATCAAGGAAGAACTATCATCAAACACACGAATCTTAACATAAGAACTCTTATCGATAATATTACAACTATTACATTTATGATTATTTGGCTTTTTTGGATGAATATAAATAATGAACTAGCTACTGAAGATGGATGTGTCAGTCGGTGAGTGTTGGTCCTTATTGCATGTTGGACGGGGATGTCCAGAGCCCTAACGGCATTAGAGGCAATCGTCAAAACACTGCAAAAAAATAATTATATTTACAAATTCTTGTATTCTAATCTATTAACATGACAGAAGAGCAGTATAACTCGAAATAGAAAAATGAAAGTAATGTGACTGATTCGTTATATTATATTATTGCCTTCATTAGGATAAAAAATAGTAGTCGTAATATGTCAAATAAATTCATACCCGAAGTAGTACATAAACGTACGAAGACGTCAGAAAAAATCTTATCCTATTAATATCTGTGTCCTGCATACTTATTAGACAACTAGGTTGTCAACATCGGCATACTCCACTCGAAGATCGTCAATTTACTACGCTAAATTTGATTCTCCACCGAAGATGACAACATAGTTAACGTCATCAGAAAATTCGCATCTAGGACACAAATGTTAATTGGCAAATCTCAAAAAGATTTTAAACATACGAAAACGTGGCCACGATATAATCTTAAGTTACTTGACAAGGAAGTATAGAATATATATTATTTGAATACTGAATAATAATTTTAAATTAGAAATTAAAAAGAATATTAAAGTGTTAGTATAACTAATCACTACCGAAACATTTTTCGTCCGAAACTTATTTCATGACATTTTTTTAACATACAATATTATTATTTATTTAGTATAGTATACAAGTGACCAAACTGAACTAAATATTAGCTGTGAATTAATATAGATACCGTGAATAACTAAAAATAATAAAGAAGTTTTGTGTAATTCAGTTCACTTAAAGTTACCTACTTTTTCCAGAATGTCCAACAGTCAACACTTCAATAGGCAGTGATCCTCTCCGCCGAGCCAGCAGCGTATCAGGATTTTCATTTCTGCGAAGTAACAAACGCGTCCAGGAGTCTGTATCCGGTAAACAGACTGTTTCCGGTCCACCAGAACTGCGCCTGCGCAGATGCTTCTTTCTTCGACCGGCCTTCCCATTGAGGCTTGTGTGACGAGTGAGTTGATCTCTACGTTCTAACGTACCCAATGGAGGTAGATCAATTGGAGCAGAACCTCTCCTTGGATAGTGATGAATGTTATTTGATTGCTCAGTTGTTATATTGCTTTTGGAGTCTATATGATTATCGTCTTCGAAACCTATAATTTGTTACATAAAATGATAGAAAAGCATAAAGCAATTAGTTAAAATAAATACGATAAGAATTATTTAGGTAATGTTTACAATTTTTCATAGTGAAATATCTAATAAAATATAAGTACCTTACTGTAAAAATTGGAAAATTAATTGTTTTATTAAAATTTAATTAGCTTTATAGATACAAAATCTAAATATTATATCTGGTATGCAAAGCCTCTTTATGGTATAGAATTTACTTTATTTTTTTAATAATGAACAATTACCGCATATTGGGCAATTGGATAATGCCACTGAGGCAAAAATATTAAATTGCAAAATTTAAGAAGTGGTGTAAAATATTTCAATATTTTTTTATTAATAGAACACTTACGCCTATGAGAAAATTCTACTGGTACTGATCCTCTTCTTAATGTTTGCGAGTCTGACACATATAGCCCCCCGCCAGCAGGAGGCATATTTTCATCAACTCGAATTTGAGGTGATGCTACAGGAGCGGAACCTCTTCTTCTTGATAATATCTGAAAACGAAAATAAGTTCGATATTTACATAGTTAAAATTAATAATACAGTAAGATACTATAAAACTAACAACTTACACTGGTATGTCGACGGGGATCCAAATTTTCTTTTTCGTATCTTTGACCAGAATCCGATATTTTCGGTATCTTGTAAGCTTTTTCTTTATCGGATGCTTCTGGTTCACGTTTGCCAGAAACTGAAGGCTTTTGCGGTGACGTAATATCGACAAACTCAGACGGTCTACCGTTACTCGGACTTAACACAGCAATAGCTGGTATGGTGTATTTTGGAAGAGATGATATGTTTTCTTCTGAGCCATGCGAAGAGTTCGATTTACTATCTGTTGATTAATAAAAATTTATTTTTGTGATGCCATGTTATTAACTTACTTTTTGTATTTATAGAAAATTATAATTTTCTCTCTGTCGTTAGCTATACACTTACATGTAAGAGAAATAAAGAGAGATAAAAAGAGAAATAAAAAATAAGTACACCAACTGAAACGATATGCAATAGATTTCTATACAGTAAATAAATCTCCCGGAAAAGCTTCCAAGTTCTTATAATACGAGCATTTACATCAACAATGTATCTTGATTTTCTGTATCAAATGGAGAATGATAATTTGCAGAATATATAGAAATCAAGGGACCAAATCCGGTGAATTGTTGACGGTTAAAATGCCATTTGTAGTTAGAAAATCAGTGATAAACGTCGAGCGGTGAGATGTTGCATTATCATGTAACAAACGCCAGGTAACATTTTCACGATGTTGAGGATGCACACGACGAATACGCACCAAAATACGCTTCCTAAAATCAAGATAATATATAGCACTGATTTTTTGACTAGTTGGTACAAACTCTTTGTGCACTATGCCTTTCGAATCATAGAAACAAATCAACATTGTCTTTACTTTTGACTTCTTCAAACGGCTTTATTTTCGGTCTTTCTTCGCTTGAAAGCTTCCATTCAGAGCTTTGGCCCTTGGTCTCTCGATCATATTGAAAACACCACGTCTAGTCGCCAGCTACAACAGAACACTTGAAGTTTTCGTCCTTTTGTGAGTCTTTAATCAAGTCTGTACAATGTTGATTGCAGTTAGTTTGTGTGGTACAAACCTTGCACAAATCTTTCTCAGTCTCAAATACTGTGCTAAAATGCGATGAATTGAATCTTTGGAAATATTTAATTCCATTCACGCGTAACGCAATGAGGATTTTGGCTCATTTCTGATAAATTCACGCACAAATTCGATGTTACTTTCTGTATCCACGGATTTTTTTGTACCAGGATGTTCGGCGTCATTTATATCCGTACATCGTCTTTATATTATTTATACCACTCATACATACTCGTACGTGATAAACATGCATCACCATACACTTGTTTCATCAAATTAAACGTTTCAGTACACGACTTACCAAGTTTAAAGCAGAACCTGATATTTTCTCTTTGTTTAAAAGTTAATTTTTCGACAAATGCCAAATACACTGTTACTTTATGCGCAATTTCTCTGCTTCTACTGATGCAAATGTTATGATATTTTGACATAACTTTGTACTTTACCGACGCATATTTCTTTAATAGATGGTGCCACTAAGAATTATTACTACTAGTTTTCTCTACAACAGACTGTGCATAGTAATGAGTATTACATGCTATCGTTCCATTATTATTTATTATCCAAAAAGAGAAGAGAGACGATCTAAAACATTCTTTACGGCTTAAAGAAATTGCTTTATGTTTAGTTAGGGTCTATTTAAATTTTCTGATAGTAGCATAGCAATACTGGCATGTTACGTTTCGGAAGTTTGTTATATAAAGTCAAGCAATTACTCCAAAAAAAGCATGTCTCTGAAAAACGACAAAAGATGATGTTCGATGCACGTATTAAGTGGTAGGAATTGCTACTGATATTACACATGCCTTTAATGATGTGTCAATGTATCAAGAAAGTGGTGTAGGTGTGTGATGACTATTTAACCCTTGCCAAATAACAATGTTCAATGAAAAAGCAATGTACTCTGTTTCTTTAGAAGTATATGGTTGAAATATCTGGATAAAATTATGGAGTATAGTATAGTATAGAACTATCTGCATAATATGACAAAACACATTGTCATTTATATCTAAATCGAATTGAAAACATTGACTAGAAACGAAACTTTCCATTGGAATAAATTTACTAAATTTTACTACATGGTAAAGTAGTTAATGATTTATTTACATACATACGTAGTTATGGTGGTAGTTGTTATTAAAATAACATTATACTTTCGATAATTAGCATGATTAATGTTATGTAAAAACATATAATACAAAGTAACTACGTTACTATAAAGGATATCATTCAAATGAAATTGTTAAAATTAATAAATATTTACCTTCGTGTGCAGTTTCGGCACATGTTGACATTTCGGCGGTTGCGGACATGTATCGAGTACGTACATAAGGTTGTGGAGGTGGAAATGTTTGTTGTCGTAAGAGCGACTTTACAGTGGGAATGTTTATTCCCTGAAGTACAGTTGATAGTCTACATGCTGCAGAACTACTTGTCATGGATGCTATGCTCGGTTCAGGCAACAAATTTTCAGCGCTTAAAGGCCTCTCGGGTTGATCTTCAGCGGCTAAAAGATAAATATTTTGTATCAACATAGTTTTCCAATATTATTATAGATTAGATATAAATGACTTTAATATATATGCAACTGTGTACAAATTCTCACCTGATGAATGGTGCAATCCACCACTACTTGAGGAAAATAGCGAAGTTTGTGAACTAAATCTCAATAGCTCGTCTTCTTCACGCAGACCACTAGAGACGCGGGATTCTATAGGTACAGGACTATTCGGTGATTTTCCGGATTGAGCTGAGGGACTACGTCCAATTGGGAGACTCTCTCGTCTATATATTGTACGTGGCAGTAATGGTTCCATATTAACAGGAACAGAATGTCTTCTCCCTGCTAACGTACCCTCTAAAGTCGGTACTGCTAGTGATTGTCTTCTAGATTCTCTACTGAAATCAAATAAAAAGTTAAGAATAAACTGATAACTTAATAGTTTGTCTCGGTACATGAAAATGGGCATCAGTCATTTCAACTTAAGAAAAATAAGAAAAGGAAAGGAAGTAAGTCAATAATGGAATTGAAAGTTTTTCTGTAAGAAATATGACTTTCTACGGCAATCACCTTTCTATAGTTTTTCAATTCGATAGTCTTTTTGTAATGAATGAATGACCACAACCAACTAAAACTTATTGAGAAGTACAAGATCTAGTTCACGGCTCAATTAAATATCAACTAATATTATACATATATATTACAGTAATATCTTTAAATTGTCAAATTATTATTTCTGTACATACGATAATATATTTTGGCACTTTAAAATGAAAACTTGTCAGTGTAACAAACGCGAAAATGTTTGGATTTTCAGGCTATAACAAAAAGAAAATTAGTTACTAAAAGCTTCCGTAGGATGGATCAAATATAAATCGAAGTCTCTTTTTACCATTAGTTAGGCGATGCAAGTGCTGAAGCGCCCTGATATGTGTTGTTAAGAAGAGGGAAGTCCACCAGTCTGGGTCATTAGAGATGGTTTGTTGTCAGTAGCATCCCGTTCGAGCAAGAGGTACACACGTCCATTGAGTAACGCATTATTATTAAATTTTGAAGCGTAAGGCCTCAAAGCTTGCCGAAATGTGTGTGTAAAGTAATTAAAGCGTTCCTTGATAAAATACTTTCAATGACTGCTTAACACCGGGCAAGCATCACAGAGGCGAACATTTGTGCGACCAGTAAAACGATTTAAGATGACTGGTGCCTCAGTCGACCACTTCTTTGTGAGGAAGCAAAATGGTCCTTTGGACGAGAAAAATTTGAAATGCTTAACTAAAGTATATTTTTCTTATGACAATGCTCGCTACATACAAGTGCTTAGACCCGAGAAAAATTGGAAAAAATTAATTGAAAAACACCTATTATATAGTCCAGATTTATTCCCGTGTGATTACCATGTCTTTCCGTTTCCGTTCGTAATTTCAATGACCACGAAGTTGTGCAATTAGTTAGTTTAACAGGTTCAAATATCTTCATCGACGACAGGATTAAAACTCTTTCGATCCAATGAGAAAAATATGTAAATCAAAATGCAGACCGTTTAGAAAAATATATAATATTTAATTTTTTTTTACTCTAGAAATAAATTACTGCGGTTTATATTTGGTCCTACCCTTACAGATTGATATCTTACTCATATGACAATTTATAAACCCAAGTCCACAAGTCTATAAGAAGAATGTAATAGCAGGAATAAAAGAAGCGGTAGAATCGTCGAACACTGAGGAGAAACTTGCATTAAGAAGAAAAGTATTAGGTGCGCAACTAAGTTCTCGCTGTTTTTCAGGAGATGGCTCCAGTAGCGCATCGAGAACTCCAAAATGTCTACGGAGATGTTGCTCTAAGTGAAACAACGTGCCGTAATTGGTTCCGTCGCTTCAAAGACGGTGATTTCGATGTTGACGACCGTTCGCCTGAAGGAAGACCAACAAAATTCGAAGACGCTGAATTAAAGGCATTGCTCGATGAGGATCCGTGCAAAACGCTAAAAGAGCTTGCTTCAGCATTAGAAGTTACTCGTCAAGCCATTTGCCAGCGATTGCATGGGTTGGGAATAATTCAAAAACAAGGAACTTGGGTTCCTTACGATTTGAAGCCAAGAGACGTTGAGCGTCGTTTTTTCGCCTGTGAACAACTGCTCCAGCGGCAAAAAAGGAAGGATTTTCTTCATCGCATCGTTACGGGTGATGAAAAATGGATTCATTACAGCAACCCAAAGAGAACAAAGTCATGGGGACTGCCCGGTCATGCTTCTACGTCGTCGGTTCGGCCGAACATTCACGCTGTGAAGGTTTTGCTGTGTATTTGGTGGGACCAGGGCGGCGTTATTTATTATGGGCTGTTGAAACCGAACGAAACCATCGCTGGCGAACGGTATCGAACTCAATTGATGCGATTGAGCCGAGCACTGCGCGAAAAGCGGCCACTATACGAGCAACGGCACGAAAAAGTGATTCTACAGCATGACAACGCTCGGCCTCACGTTGCCAAACCCGCTAAAACCTACTTAGAAACGCTCAAATGGGTGGTCCTACCGCACCCGCCATATTCCCCAGATATTGCGCCGTCCGATTATTACTTGTTCCGTTCGATGGCACATGGTCTGGCTAATCAGCAGTTCCGCTCATATGAAGACATCTCAAAATGGCTTGATTCGTGGATAGCCTCAAAAGATGAACACTTCTACCGCGACGGTATTCGAGGTTTGCCAGAAAGATGGGAAAAAGGTGTTGCTAGCGATGGGCAATATTTTGAATGATTCATTTGTAAACATTTTTTCACAATAAAATTGCATTTTTATCAAAAACACACGTAATCAAATCTTATTCATTAAATATTTAAAAATGTCACAGAGAAACTAATGGTCAGCGTCATCAAAACAGTTCACCAATTATTTGTCGACTGAGCTTGCTCGAGTATTTAATTAATATCCTTTATATCTAAATTTAATGCGAAAATTATTTTTATAAAGTCCTAACTAAATGTCTTAAAGCAAATTATTTATTTAGAAATAATCTATTATAAGAAAAGAAAAAAGAAAAAGAGTTTATTATTGTTGTTCGTAGGAATGGGTAAAAGTAAACTGTGATCATTTTTTATTGCATGGATTTGATAGTTAATTCAATTGACTAAAAGTAGGTGGAAAAATTTGGTTTAGATAGTAAAGAAATATATGAAAAAAATATTAATTATTGCAGTTCTATGTACACCACCGCTCATAAAAATTCGCACACTAACGAAAAATTTGTATTAAATAGTGTCTTAAAAAAATAGTAATGGTCACATTTAATTATGCAAATATCAGATACTTTAATTATAAAAAATAATTTTAAGATGAATCATTTCAAAGATGTTTGCTTTATAATGTTATTGTGGGGAACTTCATAATTTTTTTTAAAGGGACTAAATATGGCATTAGCTTTAAAAATTACTTAAGTGAAAAACAATGCAAACAATATATTGCGAATAATGACATGGACACTAGAGAATCCAGATCTCAGTCCCAACGAGTTATTATGGGATGAGCTGGACAAACGAATAAGAAAAGTATCAATCTCAACATATAATCTGTGGAATATTCTCCAGGAAGAATGGAACAACATTTTGAAGCAGTTCTAGAAAAGTTTGTAAAAAGAAAAACGTGTGAAAAAAGTTTAATGCAGGCGATTCTTAACAAGGGTGGATAGATCTAGGGAGAAACATATATATTTGTTCAAAATAAATCTGCGACAATTTTTAATGATTTTGTAAATTTAAGTCAATGTTCGAACTTTTGTGAGTGGTAGTGTATATATTTTTAATAAATTCTAATAGAAAAATGTATTATTAATTTAAAATTAATAAAACTTATACTTACGTTGGTGGTGGACGTATAAATTCGGTGATACTTGGGGTGCCGGAAGAATGTTTCGTTAATTCTTCGTCTTCACTAACCACAATTTCAGGTTCCGCGTCTGATAAATCAGTATGAGTCTCTTCAACACACTCGGCCGCCTCTTGAGCTTCCCACCTCTTCCTGTTTGATTCCAAGAGATTTATCATATGCGTAGATAAGGTACTCTCCAGGAAACGATGCCATTCCGAGAACAATGGAGTCACAACGAAACGAAAGAACCCTGTAAATAGGCAAAAGAAAGGATACCTTCACGTTAACTGTTCTAGCTTTACCTTACCTGCTTGTATTTTGGCAACAGAGGTCGATTGTTTATCACAAATGGAAGTAACTGGAAGATTTAGTTTCCTCTCGAATTCACCTTGTCTGAAGAACTCGTCACATACCTTGAGACTCCATTTATGGGAAATATGCCACGGCCTCGTCGGATTAGAAATATCAGCGCACTTAAGAGCTATTTGGAGTATAAAATGTCTGTCATCTTTTTTACTTAAATCTAATGTCCCTTCGTCTAGATGTTTCTGAAATATTCAAATTAGTTAGTAAATTTGGAAGGCATTTTATGACATTTACCTACCTTAAATTTGGTTAAAAATTCTTGTTGTCTATTAATATCAGTGGCTAAAATGAGATCCCGGATTTGAAATTCTAATTCGTCACGGTAAGGCGTTAATTGTTCAGCAACACCGCTCTCTAATAGGCATCCTATCGCAGATCTCCAGTGGTGATTCTCTAAGACTGACATGTTCTACAAATAATATATTGTTTACTAAATTAAATTATATTTGTAGAATGCGATATTATAATTTTGTATAAGTTACATTTATTCTTGTTAATTGGGTTTTAATTTCTTGTTACTAAATAATAATGATTTCCTCTATTACGCAAGAATGTACGTGTGAGAAAAATAAAATAAGTTTATTTTCATCAATATATTTAGTTATTATACTATTTATATTGATTTTTACGTTTTTTTCAGCAAAGAAAATAATTCTTCTGGCTAAAATACTCACGCCTACTTTAACTTTTCTCTCATTAAATTTTCACTTTTCTCTCATTAAAGCGCGTCAATGCTTCTATAGTCAGTCATTATTTCTCTACATATTACAGCATTAGTCAACCTATATAATATTATTTTCTAACGACTCTAATATATTTCCTCTATCTCTTTTGTTATTTTGATAAAATTTCCCTTCTCCATATCATGATTTTCATTTTCTAGAAAATCTGAATTCTAAAAAGAATACGAACATTACTGTGGTAGGGGGGCTTTTACGCTTTTTTGATTAATTCAATTAACCACAATCGTCTATAAGGCACATGTTACATCTATATTTGAAAGGCAATGCTGTTTTCACATACCATTTTGGTAAACATAACTAGGAATGAAATAAAGATAGTCTGATCCTATCTGTAATCTTTAAATTTTGAGGTGATCTGTTTTTTAATCATGGAGTTAAGTCGGCACTTTTAAATTATTTTTATTTTAAATCATTGTCAAATCTCTTTACTGACTTTCGGAGTATTTATTCTTTTTATAAAATCGACAATGTATGATAAATTATTTTAAAACGAAGAGAATATGAAGCAGGATTTATTTGCATTTGGTCATCACATGGCCTTTAAACTTCTTCTTAAATATTATATATAAACTACAATTGTTTGAGTGTTGATTTTCTGCATTTAAAGGTTCCACCAAAACATCTGAATAAATAACCGGAGATTAATATTGTAAAAGATTTCTCTAACTTTATACATATGTTAGTTTAATATGAGACGATTTTTGGCTATAGCCTCGATTTTAAAATTTGACAATTTCGTTTTGCCAAATTCATATTTTACCAAAAGTTTAGCGAAGAAGTATCTCAGGGCTACTCTTTAAAACATCTCCCTCCTTTAGAGATATCTTCTTGTTCTTTCTCTATTGTATCCTTGTATAATGTATAGACAAAAGTAATGGGCTTGTATGTATATCTTACAGGTTCAAACCTAGTTTTATAAAAAGAAGTCTATAAATATTTGAGACAAATTTTTCCGTTTTTAGCCAGATTTGATATTTTAACGTAGTTTTTCTCTCCATTTCACTAACAATTCGTTTAGTTTCCATCTTCGATTTTAAAATAGCAACTGTAAATGCAGCAAAAGCATCAGTATCATTAACGCACTCTATATGAAATTAATAAAATTCTCATCTTGTGAAAACTATAAATGTAAATAGCACAAAACTTTATTAATGACACGTATTTTTTAGAATGTCTGTAAAATAGAGATTTTGCCGTTATAGATTCTTACCAAAATTAATCAATTTTAAGGCAATACTTTAAATATTATATAAAAAAGTTACTGGCTAATTTTCCACTTACTAATTGTTAAAAGAAATAAAAATAAACATATTAATTAATGATATAGCTATTGGGTGTGCAACTTAATTCGGTTACTTTTCAATAGAGGTCG
Organism: Dermolepida albohirtum; assembly: GCA_031893035.1. Taxonomy (NCBI): domain Eukaryota; kingdom Metazoa; phylum Arthropoda; class Insecta; order Coleoptera; family Scarabaeidae; genus Dermolepida; species Dermolepida albohirtum. The sequence goes on from JAVIWB010002383.1 coordinate 32,825, forward strand.
TTAGTTGTTATATATAGTTGAGTATGACCGCTGCTCTTTTTCTGTTGGAAAGGTTTGACATCTGTCAACCATATTTAGTTACATTGTTTTGAATTTTGTACAACAACATTATTTTTGAGCTCATTGAAAATGTCTGAACTTGTGTTAAATAAACAACATTTGCGGGAAGTTTTAATTTTCTGCTTTAATTGGAAGAAAAGTGCAGCTGAAGCTCAACGATTGCTTACAGAAATGTATGGTGAATCTGCTGCAACAAAAAATCATGTTGTGAGTGGTATCGACGCTTTAAAAGCGGTGATTTCAGCGTTGAAGACAGACCACGTCCAGGTCAACCAAAAAAGTTTGAAGACGAGGAACTGGAGACATTACTAGATGAAGATTCATGTCAAACGCAAGAAGAACCTGCAAAAACGTTGGGAGTAACTCACCAAGGTATTTCAAAACGTTTAAAAGCATTGCGATTCATCCAAAAGTAAGGAAATTGGGTACCACACGAATTGAAGCCAAGAGATGTTGAAAGACGATTTTGCATGTCGCAAATGCTGCTTGAACGCCATAAAAAGAAGTCATTTTTGCATCGAATCATTACTGGTGATGAAAAATGGATTCATTACGATAATCCAAAATGAAAAAAATCTTATGTAAAGCCTAGCCAGTCATCAATGTCAACGGCGAAGCCAGATATTCATGGTGCCAAGGTAATGCTGTCTATTTGGTGGGATTCGACGGGTGTTATCCATTATGAGCTGTTAAAACCTGGTGATTTTATTACGGGCGAGCTGTACAGACAACAATTAATTCGTTTGAAGAGAGCAATCGACCAGAATATGCGACCAGAAATGAGTCTATAATATTCTATTATGACAACGCTCGGCCTCATGTTGTAAGACCAGTTAAAAACTATTTGGAAAACAGCGGTTGGGAAGTTTTACCTCACCCGCCTTATACCCCAGATATTGCTCCTTCTGACTACTATTTATTTCGATCGATTCAGAATGCCCTTATTGGAATATGCTTCACTTCAGTTGAAGGAATCCAAAATTGGCTTAGTTCGTTCTTAGCCTTAAACGATGAACGGTTCTTTTGGGAAGGAATCCATCAATTGCCCGCGAGATGGGGAAAAGTTGTAGCTTCCGATGGACAATACTTTGAATAATATGTTCATTCATTTTTATTATAAATTAAAGGCATTTTTTTACAAAAAATGTAACCGAATTAAGTTGCACACCCATTACATAAATGCAGAATTATTACTTCAAGTAATACAATCTGATAAATAGGAAGCGCAGGCTCAAAATCCAATGAAGAAAAGTTAATGCGAGGGTGGAACTGAGAGAGTAAATAGAAATATCTTCCTTGTAATACGCTTAGTTATTTTTACTTCAGTTATTCGTTGTATGTGATGTAGGTAACAGTTTTTGTTAAAATGAGTATACAAAATATTTCAAAGTACTTACACAAGTTAGATGACTTAGACAGGTAAAGTGCTATTAACAAATCCAAAGTGGAGGTGATTTTCCAAGGTGTGGGAAAAGCTGACTCCAACAACGCGTCTAAATAACAGCATCACTAATATATTTAAGGAAAAACACAGTTAACCTTTTGTCAAGGACAATTCTAGCCAACCAAGAATAACATAAATATTGGTTTAATGAAAATTAAAAGTAGATTACACATAGAAAACATCGTTTATTGAAGCACAATTATTAAACCGTTGTTGTCCGATCAACATCGACAGGTATACGTGATCTAGCCCCAAGAAAATTTCAGCAGAAATTGATCCGACGTTGTGTTTACAGATTAATCATCTTTTTGGACCAAGTTACATGGAAAGAAGGCACGGTCAAAGGATAAAGAACGTAGTTTTTAACAGGCGCAATTTTGAAGCTTTGAGCGTGCTTACCGTTATTTTAAACATGGAACGAATAATAAAATTGCACCAAAAAGAACGTCAGAAGTGTAATTTAAAGATAGTCTAGAATGAAGACCACAGGAAGACAATTAAAAATGTTTGAGCGATTATGAAACACAAACTTGTATATAGAATTTTCCAATTATCTCGCAATATAAAGAAGATATGTTACTTATTACATGGGAATTACGAGGAAAATTTAGTCACAAATGTGGAAAATTGTGAGGTTATTCTTAAGAACAATAGGGATTGAACGCCATATTAAATATTAACGTATTAGCATATAAGATGTACAATGCACATATCGATTTTTTTCGTATTAACTTTTTTTGATAGAAGTTGGTAGAAGTACCTGCGCTTCTTACTATACAGACTGTAAATGTGTATGTAATTGATACGGTTTCTTACACGAGGCGTGGTTTTTAAGTAAGGGTCGTTTTGTTGTATACATTAATAGGTAGTGAGCGCACCGCAACAAGTGCTTGCTTTGTGTCCTAACATTTCTTGGGAACAACTGTGCTCAGTTGCAGCTGTGTAGATAACCGGTATGGTCTGTTTTGTGTCTTTAAAATGTTCAAAATGACCGAATCGCCTCGTGCGAAGTACGGTCAGTGATACAGAACAGACGCTTCACTGTAAGCACTCTTTCAAACGACTTTTCTAACCTGTTGATTATCAGAGCAGGCGGCAAGTTTCTATGAAGACGGTATTCGAGATCTAGTTGTAAGATTTTATGAGTGGTTAAACAAATTTGGCAGCTATGTTGAAAATTAGAGAAACGTATGTAGAATCTGAAAATAAATTTGGTTTTTCAAATTTTTTTTCGTTTGGTTTTTATTTTCTAACGGCCCTTACTTAAAAAAAACACGTCGTAAAATATTATCTTCAAAAATATTATAAGTATGTTTTTGCTAACAAATAAAATTTGAAACAACATTAATTTATTAATATAGAGCAGATTCAATAATTTTAGATGAATCAACTAAATACACAAAACATTTGAAATTGGTGCTGTAATGCTTGTTAATAATGAACAAGTGGATATATGTAATATCTATATGTGTTGATATGTATCGTACACTTGTGTGTATAATCGTTTGTTCACTTGTTATCACCATGATTGTACAGCAGGCCCGTGCCCGTTGTAAAATGTGTAATTATTGAACTTTTAATATGTAAATATGTTAAAGTGGTTAACATTTTGCATACATTGCATACAGAATTCGACAATATGTTTCACAAGGTTTAAGTATACATATGTTATATATATATATATATAGTGCAATTTCTTTCGTGAAGGTTGAGACAAAGTTCTTAACTTCACTAAAATTTCTCAGAAACAGCATTACGTCCTGAAAGTTTTTACAAATTCTAGACTTATTCATAAAGGCTAACGAATTGCAAATAATGCAACTGTAATAAATTATAAACAATTATTAAAATGAAGCTAGGGTCTTGTAAAATCGTGGCCGTTAAAAACTCTGAACAAGAATCACAAGACTATAAAAACTAATATTTCTTCGAAGTTTTTGGGTTGCTCTTCTGCAGGAGATTCATTTTTGTGTCCATTTTGACTAGTATTTAATAGGTCTTTAGCTTTGTAATTTCTTGATATATATAATATATATATGTTTTTGATCGTAGTGAATGTCTTAAGAGTGACTTGAACTTTTAGTTGATCACCATTTCAAGTCTAACAAATTTAAGTTAGTTCTATTTTGCAGTTGACGTCTAGATAAATGGAAAATTTGTAATGGAACTTTCCACGATTTCAAAAATTGCACTATCGTATTACAATCGAATTACAAAAATAATTTTGCAATAGAAATAACAGAATGTGTTTTGCAAAATTCTGCTTTTCATTCTCATCGCACAATACCAAATTTCGGACTAGCTAATTCAAAAAATATATAATAAAAGTTCATTACTACTAGAATTTCCTTTTTTCTAAATATAGCAAACGTTAAGATGTTAATTCTTCTAAACAATTATGTAAAAAACAACTGTGTGTCTATACAAAATTTGTATCCTGTAAATGGGTTTGCATTGAATAATAAAGACTAATATTATGTGCCGATTTTGCTTCTCTTTCCTTAGTCTATCGCCTGGAAACGATTCATTCAATTCACATATGTGTGGGTTTGAGCTCTGCTGGACGCGGCTGATACTACGGTGTTTCTATACGTCACGTAACCATATTTAATAGAAGTTTTATTATGCTTCATATTTCTGTGTAGTGGAGGGTTTTACATACGTGGTTCATTGGACGTCTGTAACTTTTCTTATGATGTTACAGATTTGCTGCATGACTATTGCATGAATTCTTCTGTTTTCGGGAATGGATTTTGATTCGTATCGATAATGTGGATTTATATACTTTCTAATATATTATTTTTAGCGACGTCTTTACGTCCTTTAGAGTATTCTAGCGAACAAGTTATATAGGGTGTTTTTTTTAGAGGTATAGAACTTTGAAATGGAATAAAACAAATATGATTTTTTTAAATTGACATGAAATTTACTTTATTCGAAAGATAATCTTCTGGCATTATAATTCTGGCATATGACCGCCATGGCTGGCTCGGACGTAGTCTAATCTGGAGGGCCAATTTTCGATGACTTTTTCCAACATTTGTGGCCGTATATCGGCAATAACGCGGCGAATGTTGTCCTCCAAGTGGTCAATCGTTTCGGGCTTATCGGCGTAGACTAGCGACTTCACATATCCCCACAGAAAATAGTCAAGCGGCGTTAAATCGCACGATCTTGGAGGCCAATTCACGGGTCCGAAACGTGAAACTATGCGGTTACCAAACGTTTCTTTCAATAAATCAATTGTGGCACGAGCTGTGTGACATGTTGCGCCGTCTTGTTGAAACCACAACTCCTGCACATCATGATTGTTCAATTGAAGAACGAAAAAGTCAGTAATCATGGCTCTATAGCGGTCACCATTGACTGTAACGTTCTGGCCAGCTTCGTTTTTAAAGAAGTACGGACCAATTATTCCACCAGCTCATAAAGCACACCAAACAGTCAGTTTTTCTGGATATAACGGTGTCTCAACATACACTTGAGGATTATCATCACTCCAAATACGGCAGTTTTGTTTATTGACGTATCCATTCAACCAAAAGTGAGCTTCATCGCTAAACAAAATTCGATTATGAAAATCGGAATCAACGGCAATCTTGTTTTGGGCCCATTCACCGAATCTACGCCTTGCTAGGTGAGCGTGTGGCTTCAATTCTTGCACGAGTTGGATTTTGTAAGCACGCAAACCTAGATCTTTCCGCAAAATCTTCCATAAAGTGCACGATGGCGGATAGACTGATTCCGGTCTTACTCTACGCTACGCTCTACAGCAGCAATGACTTCTTCTGTACGCACTGTACGACGTCTCTCTGGATGCGTGTTATCATTTAGAGTATACGTGGTGCGAAAACGTTCCATAGTTAATCGAATTAATTGCTCTGATGGACGATTATGTTGACCGTAATATTGACGAAGTGCGCGATACGTATTTCGAACAGAACCATGATTTTTAAAATAAATTTGCACAATTTGCAAGCGTTGTTCAGGCGTCAGTCTATTCATGTTGAAATGACAAACCAAACTAAATATAAATCACTTAACAGCTGACAAAATGGCCGCCAGTTAAAAAAGTGTTGCCAACTTAAAGTTCTATACCTCTAAAAAAACACCCGTTATTATATACTCATAAGTTGGCCAACGTTTTCTGCCTTTGAATCAAACATTCTACATTTATAATTTGTGATTGTGGGTTGTTTTAATATAAGCTTTCTGTAAATTCAATTCATTGTAACGTGATTCTGATTGCTACAGCAAACTTCTCTTTATCACAATATCTTCATATTTGAAATATCTGCGAGAAGCTGCTGTATCAATATGTTCTTTTATTGTTGTTATGTATTTACGCAATTTCCAGCCCATTCATACATACGCGATCTCTGTAACAAATTTTATTACTGGCCCATAAGTTTTGTTTATCTAAATTTAGGAGTGTTTTTGTCTGCTATTATTATTGCAGCATGTAAAGAAATCTACCACGTAATTTAGGTAGGCTATGGACATTGAGTACATTTATTAATTTTTTTCAGTCTACGGGTCTCTGTAGAATCTTTCGAACGAATTTTCAAGATTGGTTTGGGTTGATGGAAGTCCAATGTAAGATTCCAGTAGGTTATTATCAGCGTGGCATAGCTGTTGATGGTAGTGATTTTCTTCTGTTTCGTTAATCTCGAGTTCAGAACCGCTTTTGCACCTGGTCTTATTTTTTCTGCGAGTCCGGTCTTTATTTTATTTTGATTAACACTTTTCGCCCTCTCAAACCCCATGTAAATGTGTAAAGGTTTTATCTCCTTGCATTCTTTCAATTAAATTTGAAGCCTGGCAGTTTTTTGTTTGATATCCTACTGTGTCCACCGATTTGTCTCATCGAGTATGGGCGACATTTATCGATTCCCAAATTCATATTAATGTGTTATTATTAAATTTTTCAGTCTGTTATACGAGCTTTTAGATATCTTCTTTCGATTGTGATAGTTCAATGTCTTCTATGTAAATGAAACGACTGATGTGTTTATCGCACAGTAGATTAGAACTCTAGTTTATTTGATTAAGCATTGCTGAAAGGGAGTTAAGCACTCCAAAAGAGGCCTAGTTTAATTTATGTCGTGCGTTCATATTATTTGAAATGTATTTTTCATCTATCTATCAAATTCTGCAGGCATTGTTTTGTGGATTGATTGACTTTGTATATAGAGAAGAGATCGTGATTTAACCCTCCTAACCCTTTTTTCTTTTAATTTTTTTTTGTATTTTGTATGTTATTTTCTCACATATACAATAGAAACTTCCGCTGAAAAAAATACCTGCCGGAAGAATAAAGGAGGTTATTTGGCTCTTACTGCATTTCGTAATTAATCCTTTAGTATCCATTTGTAAAAATTCATACAATTACTTTTTCTTGTTATTGAAAACCTTTACCTTTTCTTTACATTATGGGTTAGTAATTGAATAATTAAACAACTGCGAGTTTTGATTTAATTCTAGAGTGTAGCTAAATTATTTCCTATTTAGTAGTTTTTAAATGTGTATTATAATTATTTAACTAAAGTTATAATCAATTAAAATTTCAAATTGAATAAACATTTGTAATGAATATAAAATCGTAAAAAGTAATTAACTTATTTAGTTATTATTATACTTACATCGTATAAAATGGCAAGGTGATTGGAAGTGGAGATGAGGAAATGTTGATTGACACCCGGATGATCAAGATCGTGTGCCACGGCACCCAGTAAGGAAGCCATCACTTCTAAAGGTGTAACGTGTTTTCTTATCTGCAAAACAAATTACATCCGTTACAGCTTCATATGTTTGCACGTCAGCAGGACTTCCTACCTTTTCTTCTTGCAGAAAACAGTGCATTGCTTGAGTCACGTCAGTCGCATGTATGGAATTATGGTAGGGGTTGGTACTATGATATCCTTCCTCTATTAATGCTGAAAATGTAAATGTGTATACATATGTTACAATTACATGAATATATAGCATGTTTGACGTGTTACAATGTTTACCACAATACAAAATATATAGTATACGTGGGTTGTCTTTTAAGTTTTGCATATAAATGTGGAATAAAACAATAGACAGCTATTAAAGACTTCATTGTTTTTCGAAGTATTACTTCACAAAGATTAATGCACTTTTATATGCGCTAGAACCAGCTCTAGAAGCAGTTGTTATACTCGTTTGTTGCTCAAAATTGCGTCTTTGAAGGCATTGACTGCTCCTTCCTTGCGAAAAAAATTCAATTGTCTACGTGCTGTATGAAAACTTGCATTGTCTTGGTGGAGGATGCTTTGTTGTTCGGGGTTGATTTTTCGAAGCTCAGCGATGACTTGCGGCAATTGAATGGTTACCAATCGGCAGTAACAGTTCTTTGATCTTGTAAAGGAATTGTTGCTACATGACCTGCTTTCGAGATAAATGTCGCGACAATCTTTTCAGAGATACTTTGAGAACGGATGATTTTTGTCGGCTTTTCTTCACCTTGGAACATCCTAACAGATGACTGGCGTCTTTTCTGACCTGTGTAAGTAAATCCAAGATTCATCACCACTTAAAATGTTGTACACATTTTATAGAGTTTCCGGCATTGAAACGATCTAGAGCTTTTTGACACCAATTCACCCTTGCTGCTTTCTGTTCTTCGGTCAATAGATGAGGTATCCAACGGAAAACTAATTTTTTACACACAATTCTTTATGCATTTTTTTTTTGAATTGAGGTCTTTGAAATCCTCAGTAATGTTTCAATCTGGCGATGTCACATGTCGATCTTCGTTGATAATCTTACGCACAGCATCGACGTTTTTCTAAGTTACTGCCATTTTTGGTGAACCTGCTCCTGGATCGTCGCTAATACCAATCTATCCACGTTTCAGTTCTCCATACCAACGAGAAATTGTTGAATGATGTGGTGCTTCATTGCTGAAAACAGAAACCAACTCGGCGAGGCATCCTTGTTGATTGCCTCCGAAAATTATAAAAAATTATTCCGCGAAAATGTCCTCGGTTTAATTCCATTTTTCAACTAACTTGGCAACTTCGACAGTTCGTTGTAGCTACAACACTATAAGTATCTCACTGTAACTTTGGATTAAGTTCAACTAAAGATGGAAATTACTTTTTAGTACTGACATTTGATAAGTGACGCTCTCTATGCCCCACTATGGAAAAGTTAAAAGACATCCCACGTATATTAGTGTTTGTACTTCCACAAATATGGATAAGTATGTAGAGTACTGAAAGTATTTGAGCAATTTAAATTATCAAAAAGTTAAGTTATTTTTTTAATGTCGAACTTAACAAGTAGATTGTAATTTATTATTATGAAGTTAGAATCATTTAAATTGAACAGGTCTCTGAAAAGTCATAAAATTGAATTTGATTATGTATAGTGGAGTCATGTTTGTTAGCTATCGAAAAGCAATAGTATAATCAATTTCATTTTGGACTGAATTTATAAAAGATTAACTAGCATTGGTTATCCAAAGCCGTCAATTATAAAAGTATCGCGATTGAGTATACGAAAGCTGTATGTTTTCTGAATATCTAATAATTTAACACCTATGTCTACAGATTCTTTCGCTTGGTTTGTAACGTAAGAGGCTGTGAAATTTCAGGCTATTCATATAATTTTTAAAATGAATCAATTCCAGCAATAGTTCTTAGCGAAAAAGTCCGTAACAATAAATGATGGCCGTATGATTAGCTCTAAATGATTATCATATCATTACTTCTGAATGTTACATTATAATATCCTGGCTTGAATGTAATGTAATGTAATGAGAAATATTTTATGAAAATTCAATTAAACGTTCAGAATAAAGTATTTGATTTTATTGTATTAGGTCCAACAGTAAAAGAATATCTCTCACACAATAGGTAATATATGAGCCATATCTTCTTTTTGTCGAACCACTCTAGCAGGTCTGATATTTTGGTACAAATTTTGTTTGACATTTTAATCTGGATATTTACAAGCTTAATGAAAAATGCACTTGAGTATCTCTAAATTATAAAGGTTTAAACAATTATTTGTACAGGTAAACATTGAACCGAAAAAAAGCTTTATCGAGTTGGGGTTTTTGACAATCTCAATGCTTGAGGAAATTAATCCGCGTGTTTAGGGACAAGTCAATGAATTTTAGGTTAACTTTCTTAAATGATACGTTTAGAGCTCATAAGCTTTAATAGCTGGTACCGAAAAGGATATTGATTTTTCTTGGGACATGATTGACAATCAATACTTTGTTGGCAATAGTTGATTGAATCCTTTTATTGACGGTTTACTGATTGTCGTGGGCGCAAAGTCTTTATTGGCACGTATGTTGATAGTGCTATCTGACGGGCATTTAAGAAGATTAAACGCATAGATCTTTCGGTCGGCCAGTTTTCTGGTTAATCCGTGATCCGTGATATGGCATTACTTTAATTGAATGTAGATCAGGGTATTACGTTTGTCGACAGGGTCGGCTCGACTGATGAGTGTTGGAATTATACGAAACGCGTCTCGATCAATACTTTGTCGACAATAGTTGATAGATAGCTACATAAAAAGAATGACATGTGTATATGATATCAACGAATTAGAACTGTTCATGTAATAATATCATGATTATATTGACAGGGTAGGAAGAGCTTGGTGAATATTTCCTTTTCTATTATATTAATAGTTGTATTATAGGACGATTTTAACAATTAACATTTTTTTTGAAAAATATGATTAATGCAATATTAAGAAGTGTGATTTGAGTATTTTAAAAGCTATGTTCAGAGCATAAGTTTCGTACAAAAGTTTTCTTACAAATTTAAGAAAAATTTATTATTTGTTTTAATTAGCATCCAGTAATGTATGAAAATTGGAGCTCATTGATATACAATAGAAATAACATCACGCTATACTAATATTCTATCCAATAGTATGTACGAGGGATTATATGAAAATCTTTAGTAACAAGGCATAAACCAGAGCAAAACAAGTTAGTTGTCAGTCTATTCTTTGACAGTTGTCAGTTGCAATTTTTTTCGATTAAAACTAAAAATATAAATACAATATTTTATGTCCCATATTTTTTAATAAGCAATATGTTATTTACGTGCAAACATTTTCCAGCTACGTTTTTTTAAAGATTTTAAAAGACGTCTATCGTAGAAACAGACAAAAATTTAGTGGTAACTTTTGGTGATAACATGCCTTTATTAATTAATAGACTGTAGTTAATTATTGGTTCCGTACATTTATACGCAGAAAGTGTACATTAGAAGATCAACTGAGACCTGAACAATCTCATATAGCTATTTGCACTGAAGCATTATTATGATAGGAAAATTAATTAAGGAAACTCAATACATCATCCATAGAGATTCAAAAAGAATTAAGTATTGGATTATCCGCAGCAAATATTATTTATCTTTCATATCAAATATCTGCATACAAGGATTCCGGCAAACCGGTGGATTCCACATTTGTTATAATCGAAGGAAAAAAAATAAGAGTGAGACTGATATAGGTTTACGATAGAAAAAAGTGATGGGAAATCTTCAAACAGATTAAATAGGATCTTCTTTTTGTACTATTACAGAATTACATATACACGGAATTATAACCGCGAGAGTTGCTTATGTGCTTGACAACGTGGAAGAGCCAACTAAAAGTATTCGCGTTAAAAAGGCAAATACAAAAATATTTACTGTTTTTTCTACAAGTACAGTGGTCCAGTTGCAGTAGTTTCTTTAATAGCTCATAAAACTCTAATTAAGAATTAGCATACAGAAATTTATCTTCTTTAATTCTTTGAATAAATAATATAATGTAAAAAGTCGAGCGATCGCACAAGATCTGGTTTATATATGGTTTTGTTACACCATGACAGCGATTCTGTCATATGAATTCAGTCCAGCTCTCAACGATTTATATATGTTCCTTTTCATTAAAAGTTCTATGCATGATAAGAGATATTTTGATGACTTATCAAAGAAAGAATTTTTCACATTAAGTGGTTCCAAAGGAAGAGGCGAAAGAGGATTATTCCGAAAAACAAAAAATATTTTCCTTAAAAATCACGTTGACTTTTTCTAACTGGAATTTTTGGGAAGAGTTTTCACGCGTTTAATCGACAAACACTATGAGCATACTAGATGTCAATATGCCCGATAGTCACTATTCCAGGCAATATATTTATTGTAAAACACGTTGAACCCAGAATTAGAAAATCAAATTAGTAATAGCTAAATCTTGGTTGTGAAGTCATGCTGAGTAGGCGCTGTTTTTAATAAAGTAGAATTTGCAATTATACGATATCAATTTGAAAACTGTCCAAAATTTGGAAATATTGATAATTTTATAAAATAGGACAAATAGAGGAGATTTTGCTTATTACGAGAAAAGCTGATTGTTTTAAAATGATATTAAACATATGAATAAAGTATAAGTTTAACGAATATAAAAGAAGGTCCTTTTAGGTCTTTAGGTAGTCCTTAGGTATCTTTTTAATTTTAATAAAATTAATTTTTCTAATACCAATCAAGTGTATTAGAAATGAGGGCTGAAAAGTCCGTGGAACGCCGGATATAGGGCGCAATTTCAGATTCCATTTGTAGTGCGACGACAAGTTGTCTCTCTAATAACATCAACTGCCAAATTTCAGATCGTTACGTTTATTAGTTTTGTTGTGATGTGTGTTCGACAACTTTTTAATTAAGACTGTCTCGGAGTTTTTGACGAAATGGATAGTATTTAGTCAATAAGTTCTCCTTGTTTAAAGGCACATAATGAGAGGAAGGTTTGGAATTGCGCCTTTTATTTTCTTGTGTTTGTAAATGGTTAGTAAGTTCAAATGTAGTCGTGCAAGCGTTAAAGATTCACCACGTACTGGATGTTTAAAATCTGCAAAAATAATGAAAAGCGTTCTGATTTAGCTAAGAAAACCCACCTTTCACTAACAAAAAGGATACCTAACAAATGTTTTTGATTTGACGAAAATTAACGATTTTGGCTTCGATTCGTTAGCGCACCCGTTTCATTCGCCGGATTTAGTACTGTCAGATGTCCAAAAACTATGCTACCGCTGTTGCTGTTGCTAAACTTTATTAAGGTATAAACACTTTGGATCATTGCTGATCGAAGTACATCGAAGTGCAAGGGGATAATGTTGAGAAATAAATGGAATTTCAAACTGCAAAGTTTTTTTCCTTATTTTTGTCCTACGGATTTTTCAGCTTACCCTCGTACAGAATATAAAAAGGAAACAGTAAACTTAATTCATTTGCAAAGACCTCCTAATGCATAAATATATATAATAAGCGCAAAAGAAATAAGTTTACGTCACTCTGTGTAATATTTCCGGTATGAACGCTTTATATCAGAATAAAAGAAACTCAATATAAAGTTATTGATTATATAGAATTATATTCTAAATAAAGAATACTGTCAAAGAAAGAACATAAAACGAATGCTTCAATTATTGTACTTACTGAATAGTTTCCAAACTCGTACTACATCCAGTTGAAAATATTCCAACAGACCATACCAGTGAAACAAATGTACACAAAGAACGGGTAATGATCGACCACCTGCTACTGTTTCCAACGTGAAAGCATTGAAACCCCACAAACTGCACTGATCCAAAATTCGCTGAAATCATAAAAAAATAATAAACGTAACAAACAAAGTTTTAATTAAATTTGTGCAAAATGCATTGAAGCATAATGTTTTAATAAAAAAGTATGTAGTATACATTTTATTTTACGAACATGTAACACATATACATGTACAAATAATGATTTTGTATACACTATGTGTAATTTAAATTGCCTATTCCGTGTCTGTTTAAATTTTGAAGAGAAAAATAACATTAATTTTTTTAATGTTATTTTTCTCTTCTTCAGAACAATTAATATTCTTTCGCATCCATGCACATATTTTATTGAAATGTTATTATTAAAAATTTTGATAACCTGTATTGCTATACAATATATTGAACATGAAATTTAAATTAATAAAATTAAAATGGATCTTATATTTCATTACATGCCAGTAATCAAAAGTTAAAGAGAGTAAGTAATATTTATCTTTTTTTTTTATTTAGCACCATTACTAATATCCTTTAGAAGATATTTCATTAAACTCTTAGTTTTTGCTTTTGTAACACCATCAAACGAACTGAAATGAATTAATACTATAGCCTTATTGTGAATCAAATGTATAATAAATTTTACAGTAATAATGTTTTATTTTAGCACTAAGTGGATCAACATGAAGCATAGTTTTACGCTAAAAGAAGCTTTCATTGTACGTGCTATTGAGCAAAACCTCAATAGCAGGTACAATGAAAACTTCTTTTAGCGTAAAAACTATGCCATTAGAAAAGAAGATATTTTAAAAATAGAAGTATTAAATTGATAAGAATAAATGCAGACACCGAGGATGCGATTGCAACGAAATATCGAATACGATGCTTCTGCCCTTACTTATCATGCGTATTTGGTTGTTGATGCTCATAGACATACGAGAATTTAGGAAAGAATGATTTACTAGCACCACCTTTCAGAACAACTTTGCATTATACTCCAATTCATCTTTTTTATAGTAACAGATCAAACTCGATTAATTTCTGACGTTTTATTTTAAAGTTACAGCAACGTAAATATAATGTATAAATTGAAAATAGTCAAATGTATATAATAACAATTCTTGGTGTTAAAATACATTTATTTTTAAAAGACTAAACACATCTGAAACTTTTGACTGATATGGGGAGACTGATTTTGGCTTCTTTCGTCGTTTTCGTGCTAAACGCCAAGAAAATCAACAACTTCAATAATTCCGGAAATGATCTATAAAATTGATGATATCATTTTGAGTGAATTGACATTGTGGATATATAGACTCAATACATACACCACATTTTAGATGTCGAATTGGGCATGTTCAAAAGACAACAAGATAAGGGTCATGATCAAAAAGAATGCGAATACTAAAGGAAAATTTGAAGTTGCAACAAAAACCAAGCTGTTTTTTTTGCGAAGATATGGTTGATGAAGTCTAATTTCACCGCTATGTTCCTGAATTCAAACGGAACTATCAATTACGGACATATTATGGTAGCCCTCTCCTGGAGAAAGATATTTCAATGAGCGAATAAGTAAGGAGTTCTTCGGCATTCTAAAGAGATTATTTTCATACACTGTCTAGCAAATGGTCAAGCTGTCAATGGATTGTGGTATGCCACTCTACTAGATAAACTAAATAGAACAATTTCTTAAAAACGCCCTAGAATGTCTTGTGAAAACGATTACATTTTAGGTTGTGCCTCACTCACACTATTCACCAAGTTTAATTCCAAGCTACATCCACTTATTCCACTTATTCTCCAAATTAAAATTTTCGACCGGATGCGGTAACAAAGAATTAGATATTGGGAGGATCCCGGAAAAGATAATTACAAAATTTGTATAATGACACTTCGAGTGGGTTGATGTTGAAGGGTAAACATATTGAAAAATTTAAAAAAAATTATGCCGTCCTCCTATTGTAATCGTTTGTTAGATCGACAAGAAATTGATCGGCGAATCTAAATGACAGCATTAACATATTAAGAAAATAATGAGGGGAAGACAACCGCTTTAGGATACCCACGATTAATAAAAGTGAAAGCAATTTCAATATTATGCTGTTGAATATGATGGAAAATAGTCAAATATTTTAATTTAAATCTGTGAATTATCTGAAGATATGAAGATCGATCCCAATTCGTTGATTATTATCGATGTTTTAAGATTTTCCTTAGTTGATTACGAATAATGTCTTGTTTAGCAGTTGTGTAGTTATCGTGTGTGTTGAAAGTGAAAAAAAAGTGATATAAAATTGAGTCGTAATCGAGGCCACTTTTAACAGATATTTGCAAAAAAAGTCAAGAAGCTCTACACAGACATAAGGACCACCAGACATCTGAAAAAGTCGCAGTGGATTAGGTTTTATAGCCCCTTCAAGTAACCACGTTTGAATTAATCCAACCTAGAACAATATAAATTTTTCAGATTCTGAGTTAAGCTTTGAACTGAACAATTTTACTACCGATATTTTGCCACCACCTATGTAGATTAAGAATATCGGGTTTTCTTCTTCTGTTACATAGGTTTAAGTTCTCACAACACATTAATATTGCAGACATGTGGTTTCAGCAGGACGGCGTCACATGCCATACAGCGCGCGATACAATTAATTTACTGAAAGAAAAATTTGACGAACGATTAATTTCACGAAATGGATCTGTTAACGGGCCATCTCGTTCGTGCGATTTGACACCATTTGATTATTTTCTCTGGGATATATAAAGTCACATATCTACGTCGATAAATCTGAAACAATTGAGCACTTGGAAGTCAACATTCGACGCGTTATTGCCGAAATACAGTCTGATTTACTGCGAAGAGTGTGTGACAATTGAACCTCCAGATTACGCCATATATGTACGCGCTAGCCGGAGTGGCCAAAGGCCCGAAATCATTTTCATACATTAGTTAATGCCATTTAATAATATTCTTTTTTAAATAAAGTCAATTTCATGGATATTAAAAACGCTTTTCTGTGTTTTATTTCTATTTAAGGTTCTCCTTCTCTAAAAAAAACCATGCACACACACACACACATACACACATATATGTGTGTGTATATATAAGGTGTTTAAAAAGATAGAAAATTTTTATCCATGTATAGTACTCATGAAGAAAAATAAAAGTGAATATAAATCCGTAAATTAAGCGTTTTAAAGATTGAGTCGAATACATGCTTTAATCAAAAACATGTTTTTAATGGAAAAATAGAACAGACTTAAGTTACTTTAGCTTAATTGCGATAAATGTCATTGATCTCGTTGCAACATTGTCTTTTTTATTAGTTACAGACTCTTTTTTGTATCTAAGCAGAATATCATCATATAAAAGTTTGGAAATAACCGATATGCATCCTATGTACGAATATCTTATCGCCAACGGCTATGAAGCAGCGTTTACACGTCAAAGCATTTCTTAATCGTTCTCTTCTATTCGATAAGTTGTTTTCGAAACGATTAAATGTAAATTGTTAGTAAACATGATACCGGACGATTGAAATCTGTAAGTACTCCTGAAACATAAGAGTATGTTTCAAGAAAAATATAAGAAATTTCAATATTGACACCAGACCAGTTATAGAGCTAAATATGAATGCCTCTTTAGCCTGGATTTCAGGAGAATAGTAACTCCATCCCTATCATATCATATATCAACGGGTGCAAATTCCTTTAGGGACCGATTCAAGACTAGTTTTCTGTAGATTCGTAGTAGGAAAACCTGTGTAAAATCTAACCTTTATTACAAGTGTTTGTTATTGACGAGGCTATTTTTACAAATAACGCAGTCATCAATTTTCGCAATAATTATGTTTGGGCAGATGAAAACACTCATGATGTTATAGAGACAAGACATCACCTTCTTATATATATATATATATCGGGTTGTTCAATAAGTTTTGTCGTTCGATAAAAGATGGAACTATTACGCTCGTCGTTATATTTTTATAAAAATATAACGACTACTTTTTTATGAACACGTGTGAAGATTTCTCATTTTATACTTTCTCATTCATATATTTACATGTGTTATAAGTTGACGTGTCACAGTATTTTTTATAATTAAAAAAATTGGATATTGTGTAGTGATAAAATTCTTACTTTTGGAAAGTGTAGCACCAAAACAAATTTCCCCTTCAATTACAACAGCAGAAAGATAGGTTGCTGAATTTAAACGTGGTCGTACAAATCTTGTAGACGATCCACGTAAAGTGCATCAACAGCAAAAATCGTAGCCAAAATACAAGATTTGGTTCTGAAAGATCGTCGATTAACCGAAAGAGATTTAGTAGAAATTCTAGGCGTCTCATTAGATAGTGTGAATAATATTTTGGCTGAAGCTTTAGGTTTCAGAAAACTATGTGCAAAATGTGTGCCGCATTCGTTAACAATGGAACAAAAATACATTCGAATGCGATTTTCTCAGCAACATCTAAAGTGTTTTAGAAAGAATAAAATCGATTTTGTGCGTCGTTTCAGCGTTAAGGATGAGACTTGGGTCTACCCTCACGATCCTTAATCAAGACAAGAAGCTAAGGAGTGGTATGAACCCGGTTCTTCGGCTCCGAAACGATTAGGCTCCAGAAATTGGCCAAGAAGGTGTTAGCATCAGTTTTTTGGGATAGGCTAAAGGATTTTGTTCGTTGATTACCATCAAACTCATAAATAATAAACTCAGATTATCATTGTAACCTTTTGCACCAGCTGGATGTAAAAATTCGTGCGAAAAGACCCGGTTTACAGAAGAAAGAATCATTTTTAATTAGATAACGCACCCTCCCACACAACTAATAAAACTATCGCAAAAATCGGTGAAGCACGAATTGCTGCAAGATCCACCATATTCGCCAGATTTAGCTTCCTCTGGCTTCTAGCTGTTCTCACGCTTCAAAAAATTCATGCGTGGAAAACGATTTTCATCTAACGAAGAGGTAATAACATCCGTGGAAGCGTATTTCGACAGTCTTCCTGATTCTCACTTCAGGGAGGGTATATTGAATAATAAAATGTATTTCAAACTATGATATAAAATCATGTTTCTCTTATCGAACGACAGAATTTATTGAATAACCTGTTAGAATATAAGTTGAGCGGCAAAGTGTAGGTATTAGTAAAGCTCCATATTTTGAAAGCAAACTCTTGATTACTTAGATAAATAAGTTATATGCATATGGATACAATCACTTAACTTTTGTAATCATCACAAGATGTGTAGAATCTTGTATACGATATATAAGTGTATTTATTTCACAATTTCTAGTTGCAAAATACAAGGCGAGTTATTAATAATGTACTCTGACGTCATATTTAATAAATCGGAAAAATTATGTGATAACTTTCACAGTAACAAATTCCCTCAATAAGAACAAAGCCGTATAATAAGTAAATTAAATAAGATCTTGATATCTCAAAAATCTTATAATTTATTAAGTTTGTATTGATCTAAGCTAGCAAGATTTATGGCAGAAGGAAACTGTCGGTAACTTATCCGTCTACTGAAATTAGATTACATAAACTTTGATGTGAATTTATTATGTAAATTAAACCGCATCTAGCCACGGGGGTAATTGACTAAAATACCAACTAAATTAACATATACAAAAGATATAAGTAATATGAAAATAAATGTGATTAAATTCACAGAAAATAAGCAGCTTCGAAATTTAACAGCAGAATAATTTAAGTAGAAGGCTAATTTAAATTGTAATTATATTCAGATATTGGAATTACCGACTGATCAATATAAAAGTTAAAATTGGTAATGGCCTTTACGACACTCGAAAGATTTATTATTTTGGAATACATTGATAAGTTTAAATGATGTGGGAAACTTCATTCTTTCTCTCTATTTTTAATAATTTATTTTAGTTTTGAGCCTGTTACAAAGAAATTAAATGTTTTAAATATTTGTTGAAGCAAAAAACGTCAATAACGTATGGTTTTCTCATGATTTTGTATGAGTACAGTCCATTCGTTTTCTCATATTTTTGACTATGTTGTAAATTATTGATGTAAAATTTTTCATGTTTTTATTAAAAAAACACTCGCTTTATTTTTTGGGCAAAAATTACATGATATAAATTGTTTGTTTAACTTATTTTGCTTCTTACTTCTCACAATACAGTCTAGAGGTTTTGGACAAGTGAGGATAAGTAAACTTTATATGCATGGATTTTAAGAAAGCATTTGTTAAAATCGACCATTAAATTCGGATGAATAAGCTATAACGGTTAGATTTTTCTACTGTATCGATTTCCCTATTGAGTCCTGGTTATTCAGTAGAAACAGTGCAGTGCCCTAATAATAATTGAAGTTCAAAGCAACTTTGACAGTTATTAAGGGACCGAAACTAGGCCCTTTACTTTGTATATATGAACTTCAGTTTCAGTATCAACCTGAAACATCAGTTTTATGTTGACGCTTCACTACAAAACAACTCCTGAAGAAGATGATCGAGATGTCATCGAAACGTCGAGATGCCGATCCTTTCGAGAACTTCTATTCAACATCGCGGGGAGCCCAAGAATCTAATATTACTCATACTTACGACCGCGAGAACCTTTGCTCGAACATATATGTATGTATATATATATATATATATATATATATATATATATATATAAACGATATAACTACGGCGATTTCTTACGACAGGCTTCTTGCTGATGGCACGAAGATCTATTATACTATTTAATGTGTTAGGGATTGTCTATCTTTGCAAAGGGACTTCGTTACAATTCCTGGATGGTGTAGAGATAACCGTCTTTCTTTAAACATTAACACATATATCTAGAATTATGCTAGGAAGAATAAGAATAATTATAATGATAATGGCGATTTACTTTGTCATGATATTTATAAGGATTTGAGAATTTTATTTGATTCGAAGTTTAGTTTTATTGAGAATATTGCCCTGATGGTATGGAATACCTTTCGTAGATACAATTTTATTTGCGATTTACGGGATACTAAATGTTCAAAATTATTCCACTATACGTTTGTAAGATGAAATAATCTAGAGAATTTATCAATAATAAGATATCTCTATGCAGTGCAGGTTAATACTATTATATCAGATTTCTAATTATCTCACCTTTTTAGAAGATAGGGTTTATCCTGGACGTAAAACTGACTATCAAGCTATGTGAAATGAATTTGATATTACATCTCTCAAGCACAGATGTCCGTTGCTATCATTAGATTCTTATATAATGTTCGGTATAATAATATTGTTTGGTTCTATTTGATGAGTAAAATTAATTTTCGTGTGTGACTATAATTCTGTAGTACATTTGTAAATACATATATTAGAATAGTCTGAAGAATATATACATTATTACTACTAGTAGGTTTTGATGTGTATTTGTTTTGATTTTGACATTATCACTATTTTCTCTGTACAATTATGTATTATGTATTTTTTTTGAGTTCATTGAAATTAAATTTAAGTCTCTAGAGTATTTTACCAATTCATGTATGTTTTACCCACCTACATAGTTTAAAAAGAGAATTACACATTGATTGACACTTGTGCGAGCTTTGAGCTGTAATAAAAAGAAAAATTTCCCTATATCTAGGTTGAAGAGCAACATTGCAACAAATGCCGATTCGAATCATACACACATTAACATGGCCCAGGGAGAAACGTAAAAAGTATGTTTGCGTGCGAAATTCAAAATTTGGAGAGAATATAGAATGCAGGGTCTTGAGGTGGTTACCTTGCAATACAGGTGGCGGTATTAATCGATAAACATTAGTTAGCGGATGATATTTATGCCTTTGTATCGTTATGCTCTCAATACGTTTTACATTAATTTGATTTATTCGTCGTTTGAGAAGGATACAAGTTGAGCTTTATAATATTTTGGTATTAATAAAATTGGAGAGACATTTTGGTCGCGAAACTCAGTTAAAAGCTGTAGACATAATACAAGGTGGAGATGTGGCGGAGGCGATCAATTCTACATAAAACGAAATTAGACACTTATGTCAGAGTTATAAAGAAACTGGTGAATTAAATAAAGGCGCTCTGGCCCCAATAGAAAAACAAATGCTGTAGATGCTATAGATTTCTTCGCTTACAAATTCTTTATAACAAATCTATTGGCGAACCAACTAAAAGTAGAACTCCAAAATATCAATTAAGTAAATGTTAGTGATCAAACTCTAAGAAGTAGATTAGATGAAGATGGAGTCCATACCGATGGTTCATGGCTATCATGTGGTATAATCGCGCACGAAGATTTGAATGAGCTGAAGAACTCGTGAACTGGCAACAAGAAGACTGGACTCATGTGCTATTTTCATTGGCATCCATAGGCAAAACAAGCCTAAGGTCGATTCTTACATATGCGTGACAACGCTGAACCACATATTACGAGAACCGTTAGAAATTCTTTGGAAGAGAACAATGTCGCTTTAGTACTGTAGCCAACATGATCCTTCGAGTTGACTCCTATAGAAAACGTGTGGAGCATGCTACAGGGACGGGTTATGA
Organism: Dermolepida albohirtum; assembly: GCA_031893035.1. Taxonomy (NCBI): domain Eukaryota; kingdom Metazoa; phylum Arthropoda; class Insecta; order Coleoptera; family Scarabaeidae; genus Dermolepida; species Dermolepida albohirtum. Next base: position 54,437 of record JAVIWB010002383.1, read on the forward strand.
ATCATGACATGGTATTTCAATCAAAGGAAGAACTCTCAGATTGTTTAAGGGACTAGTGACAATAAATTGAACAAAATGCAATTTAATTAGACATATGTCCAGTAGATGCCGTGCTGTGATTAACGCTAGATATGGGCACACAATACATTAAATGTACAAATCTATGTATTATTTTCGTTCCGATTACGTTTTAGATATGAAATTTAGTTTAGTTCATAATTTTTGGACAGCCTATAGAAAGAAACTATACTCGTTTCATTACGATTATATTATGAAAATAAAAGTTTTATTTCATCGTTATGTCATAATACATCCACTGGCTGTAATAACACTTATAATTAAACTTATTTCCTAGGCCATTTTGATGCATGTGACCGTCTAATCAGCTCAAACACATCATCAAAAAAAAAAGAGTTTTCATCCATGAATACACCATTTATCGTTACCATACCAATTCTGGTATTCTCGAACAAAGTAAATCGTATACGACTTCGAACCGACTTCTTTTTAACTTTCTGTATATCTGATATATTTTTTTGAATTGTTCTCTAATATTTAACAGATACCTTCACATTCTTAAGCAAGGTTGAACGACCTCGGCAATTTGCCTTTTGTGTTTAGCACTATGATAGGTCATTGATTTTGTTAGACAATAAGACATATTTTTGATTATTATTATTGAAGCGATATCATTGGTGTGAAATGATTCACTATGAACTGATTCACATTTAAATAAGAATAGCACACACACACAGAGGAAAATAAATTTAAATAATTATTTATCATGGACCCCAGTTTTATCTAGAGTAGCGAATGTCAAACGAAATTTATAGAAATGGTCATACGCAATTGCAAAGTGCAGGTTTGATGAATGGAATGTAATAAAATATTATATGCATCAAATTACTTTAATTAAATCCAGAAAGTATTACCAAAATCTGAAGGTACTACAAAATATTGATTTGCAAAATTAGTTAAATTTTGAATACAGAACATTGGGCCGACTACGAGGGGACTGAATAACCCCACTACAGCACAGCCGTAAATAGAGCGGCATAGGAAGAAAGTACTTCAATTCAAACAGGCTTCAGAAGGAAACATCGAACAGCTTGAAGTTCTTCTTAGAACTTGCTCTATACGCGGAATTTCACATAATCACGGATAAAATATAATCTACTGTTTTTTACAAATAATTGTTTTTTATTATTTGGAAAAATAACTTTCTAAGTAACTTTACATAATAATTGCTGCTTTTAACTTTAACAACTGCCTAAATCTTTGTAGGCATAATTAATGTGAACATGGCTTTTATGTGGCTCTAATAGGACGCTTTCCAATATTTCTTCTAATCCCACAGTAGTATAGTTCGCTTGAAAATTATTTCTTAAATACTGGTTCCTATTGTATCATCTATATATATATATATATACACACACATTATATCTCAAAGGCTTTAGTCCTATTGAGTCCTCTTAATTACTTATAAAATGTTATACGGCTGGATAGTATCCGCATTCAAATAATTATGAAACCGCTGTTAATTAAATATCAGAGCACAGATATATACATATATATATATATATATATATATATATATATATATATATATATATATATGTGTGTACATATATGAAGAAAGCATAGAATTACGATACTTAAGTTTTAAAAATTATTTGGTTAACAAGTTTTTTAATGATTATTGTTTGTACAAATGTGAAAAGTTTGATTCTCTTTGCTAGTAAACGCTGTACCTCTGTCTATACTTATATTCAGGTTAAAATTTATGAATTATTCATTCTACCTATTTAGACTGCATTCTATTATTCTCTTCGACATTAACTAAAATACTATTGTTTTTATCTAAGTATCTATCTAATCACGTATTTAAAATATTCATAATATTATGAAGAAAAACAGTATTTACTTATCGATATTTTAGATTACTCAACAAGTAAATAATTTCCAATAAAAGATACCTATAAATCTGCTCTGAAAGATTATTAAATCAATACGAATATGGAATTAAAGAGCCTTCATATTTACAAATATGTATTGTATTCAGAACCTATGTAGCTGCTTGGCTCAACATACACATACGTATAAATATGTCTACTGCTTGAGTAATAATTTGAAACTAAATATCCTTTTATCCTCTTTGTTTGCTACGGCTTGAGTATATCTTTGTATTATTTATTAACGACCTAGGAGCTAATTTTATTTTCACCTGAGTTTGTAAGACTAATTATCATGTAATTCATTAACACTATTAATAGTTACATTAAAATATTTACGAGTTTTCTCAATCGTAGGTCTAAAGAAAAGTACTTCGATTGCATATTGCATATAGATTTGTAGTTTTGCAATTTTAATAAATGATTTACGGTTTTTATTTGTAGTAGAATACGACTTAAATGCTCTATCACAGCAAACAGTTATAAATTTTGTTGGATTGTGGATGGAACTAATGATTCATGATTGTTTAATGCAATTTTAATTTTGTATTTCCTAAATGCATACTACTCGAAATAATATAATTAGGTTCGATAGTGCAATATAACTATGCAACTAATTGAAGTTAGTGAATCTATTCAAAATTTGGTAAGTGTTATGTTTAGTTGCCAAATTTTCATTTTCTAATTATACTCTACAAGTGGAAAGGGCAGTACAACCCATTGTTATGATTGTGGCAACTTCAGTGTAGCATGAGAACTGTTCACGGATTATTGTTCATATCGGAAGCGATATAAGAAGAAATATAACAAGAAAATTTCGACTCAGAAAAAGCTTCAACGTTGAAACGCTCTGCCTCCTTTGTTGCTGTGAACATCGAAACTGTCAGAGAAATGCTCGAATTCGATAAGAATAATTGTCACAAGATAGATGATGGTTGGGTATCGATGCACCGACAATTCGTAGAATTCTACACATATATCTTCTGTGGAGGGTTTGCGCGTCCGCGCCATTAACAGGAAGGCGGTACTACACGTAGTATAGTACGGCGAGGTGCTTGAAAGGCTTAAAAATGGAATATCTCGCATGACAACAGCACCTCGATAGGTGACGAAACACGGCCTTAATGATATGGTGTGCCTACTAAAGTACAGAATAAAGTCTGGCTCTTTGAAGATGAAATTATGCCCGTGTCTGTACAGAAATCTTGGTCTTTTTAAAAGAAAAGGGTGGCTCTTATTTTAATGAGAGAAGTTGTGCAACACGTGGCGTTAGAAGCATGAAAAACAATCACCGCAAATTGGTACACCGAGGCGTATCTACCAAAAGTTGTTTTCCATTGCTGAAACTCTCAGAATCATTCCTGCATATTCGAAATCAAGTACCTGTTTTTTTCACCGTCACAACGCTCTGACCCTTTAATCCAACGCTTGTACCGAATATTTAGTAAGAACCAGGTTAAAGTTTCTGGGACATCCATCCGACAACACAGATTTTGTTCCATGCAACTATGTAGGTTTATAAAATGTTATGTAAAAGTATCTTTGCATTAACTATCATTATAAATTAGCAAAGCATTTAACTTTATAACACTAATACGTATAAATAAATAAAAGTATGAAAAAATTACACGGCTATACACTTTAAATGCAAATGTAATCCCAATATGAAAAAGACTAAAAATAAATTTATTCTATATTCTATATTCTCATACGATCTATACATTTTTGCCAGCAAACTTGGAGAATTTCCAATGCCAGTATTACTTTAAGTAACGAAGTGAGTATGAAGCCAATCAGAAAGGAATCTTTCCATCTATATCTAAAACTCCTGCTCTCATATACTTTAATGTATACTGTAGCAGAAATATAGCGTTGAGAATTAGGTGCCTGATTAGTAGTACCTTTATAATAGAAAACATTAGCAAAAACACTATAAAAAAGCAGAGAGGTCTTCTTACAACACTTTTCTGTTAGCCTTGAACTATATAGACTTATATTTGAAATATATTTCAGTCAATAACATAAAATCAACTGATAATATTTTATAACATAGAAACACTATGTTTTGTTATTTGGCGTCATGTTACAGTAAAATATGTGTGTGTGGGATTTAAATTACTTCTACTGTGTGTGTAAGTGGTTTCGCAAATAAATAATGAAATACGAATTATGTTCTGGATAAGAGAATAACGGCTTTCGCAGAAATACATCAGAACTATATCTAGGAACATGTGTGAAATTGTCTTTAGACTAGCCACTAAAAAAATCTCAACTATCAATTATTCTCGACAACTGTTGCACTATTTTTGAATAATTTCTTTGGTCGGAAATGGAATTTTACGTCCTGGAAACAGAATTACCAAATCTTGAATTAAAGGGATAATGTCTTCCCATGAGAATCGTAATTGGGCAAATCTGGACTATAGAGTTTGTTAGTGCAGCGATATACGGCCTGCCATTGTGTTAACGCAGCGACGTGCTAGGAATTGGAATTGCACGTAATTCTGACGAATATATCATCTTCGCTTTTTTAAGAATTCGTATAGTAACAGTAATTGATCGTGAACTAAACCAACAAGAATTATGCACTTGGAATCTAATAAAAAGGCGGTCATCAATAGTTTTGCCTACCGACAATCGAATTTTAGCTTTCACTGGGCAATCTTTTATTTTCAAACATAATTACATACTGGAACACTTTGTTGCAGCGGTATGGACATGCACACAAAATTCATCACTACGTTAGAATGTGGCTTAAAAAACAACTCCCTCCATTTGATATCGGTTCAGATATTTGACAGTGCCTGGCTTTTGATTTGTGTTTAGTAGGTGTAGAAGCCATCGTAGATTTTTAAAAATTTCGAAATTGTATGCACAATTGTGTCCAGTTTACTAATGTTATTACTCATTGCAGCCATTTGGGTCGTAGGGATTTGTCGATGCCCAAGAATGAAGTCATAAAAGCTCAGTGTTCGGCTAGTGAGTAGACGATGGGAATGGATTAGATTTTGTACTTCATTGCGGCCACAACATAATACTTTTGTCCCTGATAGTATTTTACTGCCGACTTAAAATTACATTGCTTTAACATTTTCATGAAATAAAAATTTAATAATAATACTTTGCGTTATAATAGATACAGGTACCACAAAAGGGTTTACGACGTTCACAGAAATATATCTACAGAATTCATATACAATGGTCTTCACAACATGTAAACAAAATAATGGCAGTCGATAACACAATATTACAAAAACACTTTTCACTTTTTCAAACATTTGTATTCAAGTAGATGTAATAATGCAAGTAATATATGAATAATCTTTTCTTTAATTATATTTATTCTTTATATATGAATTTTATATACATACATATATATGCGATCGTAAACCTTTTTGCGGTAATGATTTTACTTGTGCTTCATTTATATTAACCTTTAGTAATCTGGCGTTTAGGTATGACAATATATGATGCTAAACTATGCTAAACACATTCATTAAACAACCAATAGTGTTTTGCTGTCGTATACTAATGGGCACTACCGCAGTGCAGAAAAATTCCTTAATTTTTTAACTTCCCCGGTCTCTAATACACGTTTCGATCATCCTAACTTATTTAATATACGTTTCGTCCGTCTTAAGCTTTATTTTTATTATACTTAACAGTTTTTAGTTTTCTCATACACTACCGGTCATATTTATTTGCCCACCCTTAGTTTTAGCGAAAATTATTAAACTATCAAATGTGAAAATTTATTTATTGTACCAATACAATAGTGTAAAATAAACATAAAATAGTTACATTTTTCTTATATAAAAACTTTATCATTAATTATTATCAAATTTTACTCTCATCAATGTGCCCACCTTTATTTTTAATAATTGCGGCACATAACCGCGGCATCCTTTCAATTAATTTTTGCAGTGTATCTTCTGTAATTTGTGCCCAGGCTTCTTGAAGTTGTTCCCACAGTACAGTGGTGGATGATAGAGCACGTTCTCGAACCTTCCGGTCCAATTCTTCCCAAAGAAGCTCTATTGGGTTCAGATCAGAACTTTGAGCTGGCCATACCATTATAGAGATTTGCCCTTGCTCTTCTAGTTGACGCAAGTAATCGCCACACAATCTAGAACTGTGTTTCGGATCGTTGTCCTGTTGAAATACAAAGTTTTCGCCAAGAATCCTTAGTCCTGAAGGAACAGCGTTATTTTCTAATATTTCCTTGTAGCCTTCTTTTCTTAGGATTCCCTCAATTTTGACGAGATCGCCTACAGATCTTCCACCAAAACACCCTCAAATCATTATTGAATCTCCTCCATGTTTTACGGTAGGCGCAATACATTCTGGCAGTACTCTTTCTCCTGCGGATCTTCTTACGAATGGCGAATGCCTTTTACTACCGAAAAGTTCAAACTTCGATTCGTCTATCCACAACACATTATTCCACTGATCAATCGTCCAATTCTTATGTTCTTTAGCCCAATTTAGTCGTTTTATCTTGTTTTGCTTTCGTAGTAGTGGTTTTCGCAGAGCAATTCTTCCGTATAAACCCGATTGCCTTAACCTTCTCTGTACCGTGGACACACTAATTGGTTTAGCACGCGCTCTATTCATTTCAGCAGCAATTTCTGGTGCTGTTTTTCGTCTATCGCGTCTACTTATCCGTATTAGATGCCGGTCATCTGCAGATGTCGTCGCTTTGCGTCGTCCAGATCTTCTTTTGTTGGAAAATGTATCACTTTCTTCAAATTTTTTAACGTTATAATCAACGGTTCTGCGATTTATTCGTAATTCTTTTGCAATTTCGCGATTACTTTTACCCGTACGATGATAAGCAATTATCATAGCACGCACTTCAACAGACAATTCCTTCGTCTTCGGCATTGCATTAAAATATTCACAATAACTCTCTATTTCACTGTTTTCGCAACAAAAGATGAACGATGACTGACATAAAATTTATTTTTCTTTTTGAATAACACATCCTAATATTGTAATTAATTAGTACAATAACACAATATTGGTAATACCTTTCGGAAATGCAGGTAAAACTGTTAATACTGTAGTGATTAGCCTATATAATATTTATGGTATTTTTCTAATTTAGGACACCTTTACGATATATCATAAACAATTTAAGATTTTCGTAGAAATTCATATGGAATTACTTCCACTAATAATATTGTTGAATAATTATAATACAGATTTTTCGAAAGATAATTATTAGGGATTAGCCTATATAATATTTATGGTATTTTTACAATTTAGTACACCTTTACGTTATATCATATACAATTTAAGATTTTCGTAGAAATTCATATGGAATTACTTCCACTAATAATATTGTTGAATAATTATAATACAGATTTTTCGAAAGATAATTCGTATTTCAGGAACACATATAATTGGGGTGGGCAAATAAATATGACCGGTAGTGTATATGTCGAGGGTATATGTACGATTTGTAAAAAGGTTTCTCGAAAAAGCAACTACAGAATATTTTGAGAACATCTATGGTCCTTTGTAAGTTGGTACATTGAAAGCATAATAAATTATCACATAACATGACCATGCCTTATTCAATTAAATTAGTGCTATTAACTAATCGTTTATTAAATATATTTATTAAGGACAAGATTTATAATTAAATAAATAATAATAAAAAATACTTGTGCATCAAAAATTTTTAAACGTCCAAAAACACTGCTATTTTGAGAGTTAATTTTTACTTCTAAAATTCTTTAAATTTTTTGTATTAGACATTAAATAATTTTTAAACAAGTCTAAGCTAATAAAATAATGTAGGTTTCCTTAAGTAAGTCTTACATAAAGTAACCAGATTTTTCCACAAATTGTATGTCAAGTGTTTCAAATTAAGCCAATGCTACTAATTGAATTTTTACACAATTATTAAACTTGACATTAGTTTCAAAAATGATACTCTTAGTCACCTTGAAAAAAATTCCATTGTGAACTATCTTTCATTTCTGACCCTTACTTATCTGTACGTGGAATTAAATTTAAATTACTTTTTTTATGAAATATATTTTTCGTTTAATTAATTGATAAACAATTGGGCTTATAAAATTTCAAGTACCTGTAATTGAATTTCGTTTGACTAAATGTAGGAGATAAATATCTGGAATCATTACATAGGTATAACGATTAATATTGTATTTTGGAACAACTGTTTTCACAACGATACACGGTACAAATATACCTGCGATAAAGAAAATGTGAATCATGGAATAGCAGTATTCAATTATTTATCTATTTTTGTATGACGTACTATAAAATATAAAGTATTTCACTGATATTTTAGACCGATAATTACCTCATAATACATTGTTAATTCTTATTGTAAATGCACAAATCGAAAGAGAATCGTGTGTCTAAACAAACTATAGATAAATATCTGGCAGAAAACTGGTACATATAAAGTAAAAATGTAAAATTGTAAAATTGCATGTAAAACAAATTGAATTATAGTAATACGTTGGTGTATAGAGTTTCATACCAACCTTCGTCGGAGCAACTAGGTTTAATATGTAGAATATATAAATTAAAGCAATATCTTACTACAGTAAAAGCGACGATGAAGATATAAATTTATTTTAAAATAAATAATTAAATTTTGGAACAGGTTTCCGTAAAATCGGCTGTATTTGATCAAATACTGGCAGGAAAAACAATAATAACTCTTATAGACACACAACAGAGCGTCGAAAAGCTATTTAATTTTTGAACACAACATTTAGAATTGGCAGAGACATTTGTGATGGAAAACCAGTGAAACTCTTTTACGTTCTTTTTTCTTAAAGCTGGATACACTCGTCATACAATACCCTAGGAAGATTTTTCCTCATTGTTGGAAAATCTCTTCCTTTTTAGCCTTTTCACATGAGGAAACAGCACGGGGTCGCGTTTTGAGCTATAGGATTACATACTAAAATTTATCTACAGTCCAATTAACAAATTCACAAATTGAGAAACTATTCAATTAAACGATAATACATTAATAAAATTTTGACATATGCTTAACAATGCACTTATTCTAAAAATTAAAAACACTAGAATCTTTTACATTAACCTGATATTTCAATGACCAACAGGTGTTAATAATGAATTATTTTCACTAGTTACTGTAAAGAGCAGGTATAATTAGTTTCTTTTTGGTTGTGACAAGAACATTGCGATTGGACGCAACTTGATAGAGAAACATTGTTGCTGTTTGTTAGATCCTGATAACCCTGGAAATAGCACGGAAATGATCAATACCATTTCACAACAATTGGGTGCGCTATGTTAACTGAATAAACACGTTTTATCTGTGGGCCTTTTTACTTGATTTATTATTTATTTCATGCTAAAAAAACAGCAGACGATTGTTTAAGTCTCCCAAGTCTTAATCTAAACTTGTTTGTGAGAAAACTGATGGTCGCCAATTTCTTTGGCTATTATGATAACACTCGAGCATATACCTGTGGTCGAAAAGTTGACTATTTGAATTTAATTGAGCGCATTAGATTGTCTCTCACTAAAGTGTTAATTTTAAGTTTCGTGCAATTTATACCAATTACAATGGTTGCGTATTCAAATTAGGAAATGAGCCATATAGTGTGTACGGTCATTCCAATGGGAATATTATAGAAGCACGTCGGCTATGTATTAATACGTTTCCTGTTGCCAACTGCACGTGTTGTTTCAAACGGTGTTTTAACACGACTAAGAGAAACTTGTTAGTTTATGAAGAGGTTTTATTATAATAGCAATAATATTATAATATTGATGAAAATCCCGAAATAAGAATTTTGACACAAGTGGAGAATTCTTCAAGAGCAGCTGCTGTACCCTCACCATATCCAATGGTTACAGGCCCTTACTGCTTCGGATTATCAAGCAAGAAGTAGCTGTTAAACGGCTTTTTATTAATGAAGTTGGATTTACTAAAAATAAATAATAATAAAATCCCCATCACCTCTGGTCCCGCAGGAGGATACAAGAAAGTAAATTTGAGACAATAATGATGGAGAGTCAATAGTCATTATTTATTAAATTAAAAGTGAACTTGGCACTCGAAATATCAGGTCGCGAAGATAATGCTTGAAAACCGTGTCTCTCAAGCAAGTTATTATAATCTAAATCGCGGACAGGATATTCTCCGTTCTGTCTAAAAGACGAAAATTTTAAACAAAAATTTTATAATCTTTTATGTCAATAAAATCCACGAAAGCAAATATAGTCTTCTACTGCAATAAAATCGCTGTTATTTCGTGAACGGTTGATTTACGAATGTATGATTATTAAGACTTCCTTATATTCGACCTTCGTTGTTTCAATATGCTCTGTATATTGACTATAACGGATAATGTCATCAGGAAGTGCAATAAAATTTTTATATTAAGCTCGTCAAATTTGGGCGTGTGAAATAAAAAAAAATAAAATTAAATATTTAATTCACTTTGCATCCATATATGGTACATAATCGGAAAAATATGACCGCGGGATTACGCAAAGAATTACAACACTGTAAATTCTATATTTATACGACTAATTAAATTACGTGTTCGTCACTTGTTGGTTTTTTAAAATAGCAATCAAAACAAATACAATATTTTTCTTTTGGAACGATTACTATCTAATCAAGATTCTGCTACAATACTAAATGTTAGAATAAAACCTAAGGGTATATATGTACAATGAAATTATTATTTAGTATACAAAGTTCAAAGACAAACTTAATGAAGTTGTGATGTTGGTCAATACTAAGGATCATCTGACTTATAGGATGAGCTTGTAGACAATTAGTTCTTGTCTTCTCTGCATCTCCAAGTATGATAAATAATAATAAAGTTACTGTGTTATTTATAAATGGTTCGAACCCAACATTATGTTTTAACAACTTATTCTAAAGATAACAAAAATAAAGTTATTTGAAACTATATTCGTTCGCAAAAATATCTCCTTGAGCTTTTATCGAAAATCACTGTATTCACGCTTTTCGGAAATCAATAATATCAATTGCTCTGGCAAGTCATCGTTTGAAGGTTCATGTCCATAATCTACGACATCCACTGAAAGTGACAAAACTTTATAAAATCTTGAAGCATTAATTTGCAAACTACTGATATTTACTTTTACCGGCAATCATTTAATCAGTTACTATTCAAATAAGGATAAAGTATTTCCACTAATCAGCAGCTTGGAGACGGCAAAAGAATAAATCCAATAATAACAATTAAAACCATAACTATTACTACATAATGTAATATTGTAGATATGTAAGTGAATCTAAACTGGAACTGCAATAATTACAATAAATTGACATTTGTAGTTTAGCAGTGATATTATGTACAATTACTAGTGTAGTAGGTGATACATATACCATTGTTATAGTCTGTTACTAATTTTAATATACACTATCGTTAATAAGGTCACCCTTGTTTCATTACAGTTTCTATAGAACAGTTGTAATTATAAAATTTATTTCTGTAGTAGGAAATCGTTTAATAGTAAACATTAAAATCTATAAAAGCTTATTCAAAAATAATTATGCGATTACCCTATTATTCACAATGAATGATAATGCCGTAATAAAACTCCAGGTAGAATAATCACTCATTTCTTGGAAATTTTCGATTGTTATGATTTTATTTTAAGGCAGAACGTTTTTGTAAACTATTGGGTATTTATATTTGAATATTTTGGCAAAATTGCAGATAGTTTTTGTGAGGAATCATAGTGGTAACATCGTATGTTTCGAAGACGTTCAATCGCTTAGAAATACCTGAACGGAGAGAATTGAGTATAGAAACACGATCGTTTATAATCGCATACCATAAAACTTGCAAAAGCAACCGCGAAATTGCCACAGAACTTAAATTAAATCAGTCCATCGTGGGTTACATCATCAAAAAACACCGCCAATGTGGAAGTGTGTTGAGCGGAACTTGAAAAAGCAGGCCAAGGGCAACAACCTCAGCAGAAGACCTTGCAATGGTGGTAACAAGTAAGAGAAATAGACGAAAAACAGCCCAAGAAATCACAGCAGAAATGACTGCTGTTCGTCGAAAACCCATAACGTTTTCCACGGTTAAACGGCGATTAAAAGAAGCCGGTCTTCATGGACGAATTGCAATGCGGAAGCCGCTTCTACGCAAGCAAAACAAGCAAAAACGTTTAAAGTGGGCCCGCAATCACCAAAATTGGACCATAGAAGACTGGAATAACCGATTGGACCGATGAATCCAAATTCGGGATTTTCGGTTCACGAAGACATGTTTTCGTGAGGAGGTCTGTGGGTGAGCGTGCCCGGGAAGAATATATAGCCTCTACTGTTAAGAACGGTCGGTGGAGGTTCAGCCACGATATGGGGCTACTTTTCTGAATCAAATGTGGGTGATCTCGTAAAAATCGAAGGTATACTAAAAACAGAACAGTATAAGCGCATATTAGAGGAAAACGCAATCGCCTCTGGAATTAAAATTTTGGGTCAGAATTTGATCTTCCAATAAGATAATGACCCGAAACACACTTCCAAACTATGCTGAGCATATTTGCAGAAATTGGAGAACGAGGGAACCATAAAAGTGGCGTGGCCTCTCCAGAGTCCCAATTTAATCCCATCGAGTTGCTGTGGAAGAACTTGACCGAAAGGGAAGAAAATCAGTCCCAACATCTACTGTTAATATGTGGAAGAACTTGCAAGAGGCATGGGGTAAAATAAAACCTGAGACCTTACGAAAATTAATCGAAAGAATGCCTCGATTGTGTGCTGCAGTGATTAAAAATAAAGGAGGGCATATAGACGTGTCTAAAATTTAGATAAATATATTATAAAACAATTTAGATGTAAAAATATATATTTTTCATATATGTAAGTAATAAAAAGATTTTAGTATTTCAATTTTGATTATTTTACAATTTGCGGGTTAAATGCGAGTGACCAAATACTTATGAGCGGTAGTGTATATGTATAGTCACTATACAACGTTATTTTCTGCCGATATTGTATATCTTGTTATATAATAATCTAATTTCAAAACATCCATTTAAAATTTGTTTGTTGATTTCATTTACTCTATAAATTTGCAAGCTGTACTTCGCAATTAAAAACATTTTTCGATGAAATATTTTTTTAAAACTGGCGCCGCATTTCCAATTTCAACTTTATTGCAGACAATTATTGGAAATATTTCGCAATTCGCACTTGTCCTATTGCCAATAAATTCAGGAATCCAAATGCTCATATAAAACTTTGTTTTACATAAATGAAATTTACGGCGCCGCGACGACATCAAAGTAGTCACCGAACATCGAATCTTGTAGAAGACGGATTTAACTCTGTCGGCTAAAGACGTACATACATACGTACATACATACATATATACATATATACAAAATCTTCCCACATCCAAGAATAGCTTGCGTCTATTATGGTATTGAATTCAACATTTATTAAGCTGTGTTTTTGAATACTATACAAAGTTTCTTTAATAGAAGGCATTAATTAAACTGAGGTATATGATACTAAAAATAATAAATTAAAGTTACAAATTTTATTTTATCACGTACTAACAGTTTCGGATATTGATTAAAAGTTTTCTATGTACAAAAGTTATTTTAATTATTTGGAGAATAACTATCGTATTTTCTCTTTTGATAAGCTATTTCTTGATTATTATTATGCTATTTGTTATAGTATTTACCATTATAGTATTGCAGACTGTTAAAACATCATCCAATTTTTTTATTTCAACAATAATTTTAATTATATAAGAAAACACTTATAATTAGACCTGGGTAATTCCACTCATTTGCAGGTACGGTTCGTTATTCGGTTCATATAATACTTAAAATTGAAATAAATAAATAGACGAGTAGTCCAATAGATTTCTGGAGAAGCTCTGCTCATCTCTTTTATACGCTTCGGTGACAAAAGAACTTATTTCTCGCTTGATATTAATTTGTTGTATATGTGAGTAACTCTTTCTAATATTTTTTGCTACCAAGTGCAAAACGTGAATTATACATGTTAGATGAAATAATTTGGGAAAAGCGCTTTTTAATGAAACTTCGCATATACGCAGTTGCATCAGTAATAAGCAATAATGGCGCTTGATTATTGACACTAAAATGTCTAAATGTTCTCTGTACAAGCTGCGTTATACATTTAGCATTAACACTTAGCAGTCTTTTGCAAGTAGTGAGATATGTAGCCGTCTAATTTATCTGCTTTCATGACACGTATCGAAGACGTAAAAAAGAACCAGGTGGCAAATCCTGGTTCTCCTTTACGTCTGTAGTTTAATCAACAGCAATTCATATTTTTTCATTAGTAATTACTAATCGTATATGATTTTCAAGAATTTCTCGGATATACGATGTTTTCTTTGTAATGAACGTCTACTGGGTAGCTACCAAGCTTTTACATATTTTTCCAAAACTGTTTTTTGTTGAGCACGTAAGTATATAAAAAGATCGAGGAGATATATTTGATAGGGTACCAGTCGTGCTTTGTTGCCTATGTGTCGTTTAGTACTCAAATGCTTTTTTGTATTCATATATTTATATTCGTGTTCAAATATGCAAATATTTATCGCACGATAAACAATGTACACTATTGGCTTCTTATTTTAAATCCGGGTAGTTTATTAGCCATTTTAATATTTTCATTTCAACATCATGCATAGTAAACTAAATTATTTTGTGTTAAAATTATTACACTAATTTCGATAATAACTTCCTGTGCATTATTGACTTTTGTTTCCAGTTAGAATGGTAAAGGTAAATCATATAATTGAAACATACGTTAAAAAAACATTTTGCTTAAGATGTTTAAGTAAATAATGTAAAATTTTACAATTATTTAACTTATTAATTTAGTGTAAAGTATATAATACAAACACTACAATAAATGTATAAATGTTTGTTATAGTAATGCGAGAGATTTGAGAGAGGAAATAACCAGGTGTATAAATAATTTTAGTTGCATTTACTGTAATCTATTAACAAAATAATTCGTTGTTAGTTTTAAAAATATATTCGTGTTATAATCTGCTTACCATAACTTGAACATTTATTATGATTTAATTTTAATAATATATTATATTTACATAAAAGTCATTATTATGTAAGGTTAACACAATTTAATTATTCCCATTCATAGGGTATGCACTATCTGAAATTAATAGCTGTTAATATTTTCTAAATTGCTATACTTTCTTATGAATGTGTTCAATGACTAGTGAATAATTAATGAAGCGTAATTAAAAAGGATTAAGGCAATCATATAAATAAAAACTTAATTGAAAGTTTACAATTTGCTGCAAAATCGATATCAGATAGCCAAAATACAGTTAACGCGTAATGTCTTTGCAATACCATGGCTTACTTTTAATCTATTAACGAACTAATTCTTTATTATGTTTCAACAAACTTTCCTGTTATAAGTTACGAGGATAGATCGGAATGTTTCTAGAACGAAACAGAAGTTGCCGCTACGTGCCCGTGCTTTGTCTTATAAACGTTATTGTCTCTACAATTGATGTCAATTTTTTCTAACAAAATGTGTATAAACACAATGGTAGCAACCAATTCGTGCAGAGAAAACGGGTTAAAATGCTAAAAAAATGAAGATAGGGCAGATGAAGCTCATGGTGAATTTTTCTCTTACGCACGCCATAGTTGCAAACTGGATTATTAAATTTAGACGCACTAGAACAAAACATAGAGGATGCACCACGTTTTGATAGTCTAAAGCAACTACCAATGTAGAAAGTATTGAAAAAATCCATGAAATAGTGATCTGCACCAAAAGTGAGTGAGAATGACTATTTCGTAGCAATGTCAATACATGTTCAAATGTAATGAAAACGATTTTTGCGACCTTTTATAACTGTCCATGATAGTGTATATACAGCTACCCTACCAGAGGCCAAAGGTCAGTCAAAGCGATGAACAAAACGTGGTGAGTCAACTCCAGAGAAGGCCAAGACCACTCTGTTGGAAAAGTGATGGCATCTTTCGAGGTTTCGGAGGAATAACTTTTATAGCTTACTTGCAAGACGGGAAGATAATAACAAACGAATATTATGTGCTGTTATTAGATACATTGAATAATGAAATTAAATTTAGGAAGGCTCCTTTAACAAAGAAAAAAGTCTTCGCCAAGAAAATGTTCAATACCGCATGTTGATAGTTGCGATAGCAAAACTATCCGAATTACGATTCCAGTTAATTGAACATGCACCGTATTCTCCATGCTTGACTTTGACTCTGTTGGATTTCTTCCCATTCCTAAATCTGAATAAATTATTGGTTGGAAAGGGTTTCTCATAGAACACTGAAATCATGAAAGCTGTACGTGAATAATTTGTTGGAAAGTGAGACATAAAATAAAACGAATTATGGTATGGTATTTTATTTTCCCATTCCCCTTCAATATTAATACACTTGGACCAGCGCAGCTGGAGTATCTTTATACTAGTTTTGTAATCATCAGCATCTAGGTCGTCAAAATATTGCTCTGCTTCTACAACAACTTCCGCGTCTGTCTTGAGTTTCCTTCTGTCGAGAAACAGCTTGAATTTTTGAATAAATGGAAGTCTGAAGGGGATATATGCGGTGAAAAGGGTGGTTGGGGTACAATTTGGAATCGCAGTTTATCCGATTTTTCCCAAATAATGCGATTGGTGTGTGACGTACATTGTAAAAATGGAACAGTATTTTCCTTCGAGCTATTGCAGGTCATTTTGTTTATGTCCTATATGTCTTATTGGTAGTTTGACTCTTTGTGAGATAGTCGACAAGAGATATCCCCTTCGAATTCGATAATAACGTGTCTATACCATTCCAGCGAAAGGAAACGTTTTGGACATCTTTGGCGGAGCACTGCTATGATGCCTCCAGTACTAAGATTGTCGTCTAAGTTCTGGGACATTGTAATGTTGCCAAGTTTCATTTACCGCAACAAAGCGACCATAAAATCTACTGAGATGATGTTTAAGAGCTACAAATTTTCGTTTGAAATTCGTGCTCTTTCACGTTTTTCGACATGTACAATGTGGTGTACGCGTTCAGTAGACATGCTCATACTCTTGGCAATTTTCTCCATTTTCACCCTTCGGTCACATAGAGCAACATATCGAACTTTTTCATTATTGGAATGGTAACACGTTTTGGTGATCTAGGACGTTCTTCATAGTCTTCTTAAAAAACAAGTACTGAATTAAACCACCAATAACGATTTCATCCATTTTGCAACTTTCGCTAACACGTCTTCTTTAAGCATATCTAAGTAAACGTTAGATGATATTGAAAATTTAAATAGCCTTTTGTAAACGCATAGCCTACCCGAAAATAATATCAATTTTTCAAAAACACTGATGGGTGACCTTCCATCAAATCATTTTCGTAAATAGCTACTTGGATAGCTCTTATTTTCTTGAAAGGTTGAAAGACCTTGAAAAGCGTAGAACTAAATGTGTAGAACTCAAAGGAGCCGTGTATAAAAATAAATACAATTTTCTCTAAAAATTGTTTCATTCTAAAAATTTTCCAATCTATCCCCGTATTTTGAACATTTATTAAATATAGTTTAATTTGAATAGTACAATTACATTAAATTCAATATTGCATAATGTTAGCCTTATCTAATTGTATTCATTCATTCATCACATGCAATGAGAAAATTAATAGTTATTAAATTATTAAATTTGTTTTATATATTTCTTTAATGTAGTGTACATATGTAATAAAAAGCTGTCCCATTGGTGAGCAATTAAGTGGTAATTAAAGAGTAAATTAATGCAATGGCATAAATAAATACTTTGATGGAAATTTATAATTTGTTGCAAAATCGATAACAGATACACTATCGCCGCGCGTTTCAAACGAAGGTAAGACTACAGTTAACGTGTAACATTAACCGTACAGATAACATACAACATTATATTTGCGTAACGGTTCTAGGAATATTGAAATCTTCTGCATTCTAATATCATATTTATTTGGCAAATAAGTATTTTCTTATACCGTTTTTCAATATATATATATATATATATATATATATATATAAGGGACACATAAAAAACAATTATATATTTTTCAATATAACACTAATTTGCTGCAATACAATATGAGGACGTATTGATAAATTTTTAATTTACTCGAAAAGCAAATAAAATGTGAAATTTGGAATATTTTATTATTTAACATAATTTTCCTTTAACTTACTACATTTATTACAACAAACTACTGCAAACCAGGTCTTTACAGCTTCTATTAGTTAGTCACAGGAAAAACAATTATGATCTTTGATGCATTTCTGAGGTGATAATTAGAAGGCAGTTCCATTGAAAAAAGAGGATGTTTTAAGTAATTAGAACCCGATGTGACGTTTTTTTCCACGGCAACTTGTGATTTGTATGAAGAGGCATTGTTCTCCAAAAATAAAATATCTTTAGACGACTTCTGTTTCCCTTTTCCTCAATTCTTTTTTCATAGGATATTGTGTGATAACGAATCAAAAAGCCTCGGCTGCGAATTAATCGGATTGAAAACATAATTATGGATGTAGAACAATAAAAAAGTATGAATGCCCCAAAACAAATGGCGCTTTATGGGATGCGCTACTTTGAAATAGTTCTAGAAACCTTTTATTCAAATTCTAAATACGACTCGGTTAAATTATCCCGAATACAATGAAAAAATATGAATTAGAAGAGTGTTTTTGGTTGCGAAATGATAGAGAAATGATTTTGTTGAAAAACTTCAAATATGGTTGAAGTGGATCTATAATCTATTCCTTATAAGAAGTGGACAAATCGTAGTGGGCGGGGGAAATGTGACTGGATAGTTGGCTCGAGGACACCAACCGATCAGCAGAATCTTTTAGTTATTTAAAACTATTATTATAAAATTATATACTTGAGCTGTATTAAAATACTCAATATTAGTGTTTTTCAACAAACTAACTAGTTGAATATTGAACAAAAGCACAAAAAAAAGTATTTATATCTTTACGTTTCCTTTACTCAACGAGGAATCATGGTCAAACGAAGTACTTAAAACTTTATTAATGTGGAAAGGGGTTATATATCAACCTTAAGTGATTAAATTCTAGTGAGTCTTATTATGAATTTTATCCACACGTCTATGGAGATTCATGGGTACATTCGATTATAATAGCTGCATATTTAGCATATTAAATTCATATTCCTTGATGAATTTAATATGCTAAACACTGTCATTATAATTGAATATATTCGTGAGTGTCTAAAGGAATGTGGATAAAATTTATAAGACTCTTTAGAAGTAGAACCAGAACAGCTCAATGGTAATTATAGAAGAATTTTTTAATTTAAAATTGGGTATTTAATGTTATTTTGAAACTGCTAACCAGGTGGTTTATGCAAAGTTAATGAAATTAATAACCAAAAATAGCTATTTGTACAAGGAGGTAGGATAAGTGAATTTTGTCTTTCACGTAAGACTTTTGGAGATAAAAAACATCATTGCAAAATTCGATGCGGAATCATTACTGAATATTTTTTGTATCCAATATTGAAGTTTCTTTTGATGTGGTAAATTATTTCATTATAATGTAAAACAATACTAAAGAAAATAAAGTTATACATTTTTCTCTAATTTATGAAGCGCTTCCTTGGTCTAATTTTCTTAAAGTGTTATAATTATAATAGTACAATGATGATATATCTAGTTACTTTTAAAAGTGGTCGGCAGTCGTACTTAATTCTGTCATCTGAAAAATCAATAGAAAATTCAAAGATTTTTAACAGTGGTAAAGTGTCATAGGTTTTCACGGCAGGTGGCGCAGTAGTATGAAGTAGTACAGGTTTCACTGTGTTGTTTATTGTAGGTCAAGATGTTAACAGTACGGATACTAAAACTTTGGTGGAAACTACAACACGGCGAAATACGCAAGAAGTTTGTACTACATTTCGATAACTGGTTATGTAAACATGAAGAATTCTCACATTCTCTATGGAGTATCTATTCAATATTACAAGAATGCGTGAACAAGGAAAGTATACGGAAATTAGAAACTATCCAAATTTGATAGCATCCATCAAAGGAAATTAAGTCAGACAGGCCAAAGAAATCCAATGAGGTTACAAAATTAGAAGTGGAAATAGCTTTCGAGAAAGGCGGTGACAACATTTGATAAAGATTAGATCATAAAACAAATTACTTTTTTTTTATTTTTAGTTAGTGCTAATTGGTTGAAATTAGTGGGACATGTCAATGCGAAAAATTGCCACTTCTTCGTCTAGAGCAAGTTAAATTCCTGATATGGAAACTAATATGAGAAGGAAGTTATGATGGTGCAGATTAGATGGTGCGAAGCTAGTAGAAGTAATATTAAAACAGAACATTGTTAATATACACAAATGTATTTCAAATATTTCATCTGATTATTGAAAATTGTTAAACTATTGCATTTATATATATATATTATGTATATATGTATATATATATATATATATATATATATATATATATTATGCATATAAAAAGTCGATTCAATTGCTTCTTTTTTCATTATTTTTTCATTTTCTGAGAAAATTGTACGTTTTCTGACTTAAATAATTATTGAAAAGTTGAGCAATTTCATTTCAAATTTTCCAAATAAAATCGTCTATTTGTAATTTCTGAATACATTCGTGGAATAGCAATGGTTTGTTACTTTATTGGTAATTACAATTTGATTCTCTTGCTATAATTAAACTAACCTGGACTTGTCCGTGATGAATGTCATCGAGAATGGCGTGATCTTGTGAAAGGGACCGTGTAGTGAGCTTTTTACGTCGTCGCTTGTGCATTGTGAGAAATCGTCCTGAACATCCCGGTGACGGACTGCATCCCATAGCGTCCAGTAAGATCCAGTCCTCCGGGGAAAAGCACTGTTGATGTATCGGCACTTCCACAGGGGCTGAAACAAAGGCATCCATAATTCACTAAAAACATACGCGAAGGAAAACTGCGGGCATAACATTGAGAATTTTAATAGATTCGCGCAGACACCGATATCACAACAAATACGTACGTACTTCGAAGTAAAAGATATATTACCGTAAATTATTGATCTCTGAGTTATATTTAATGTTTAAAGGTACCGCCAGGGACCATAATTTCGTGTTCCTAACGAGGGTTGCGTTATAAATATGTATAAGTTTAAAGAAACGAACTTTTCGTGGGACCAGAGACCATAAAGACATAAATAGCTTTTACGAGACCGGTGTATTATAAAAGATTATGTTGTCGATTTTTCATTTGCATTTTAGGCTTGGATTTCTTCTGCGTTTTATTTATATTTTATTAATAGTTTCTTTATTTCCTTATACCATTTGATTATATAAAATACAACCTTTCAAAAATGAAGACAAATTACTTTGTCTTATAATTTTTTATATTTAAAATAAATAAATATAGAACGAAATTCTTATCATTACTGCTTGAATGACATTTAAATTTGGATCAATTCTAAAATAGGTTGTCTGTCACATTTTAAACATGTTATTAGTTATTATAAACATTTAAGAAAACACGTAAGCTAAATTATTTATTATTATTTCTCAAAATAAATTTCATTAATCTCAAAGACCATACGCTGTTTTCCAGAGTTTTTGGATTTGGTCACGACACTATTTCTTAAGCGTTAAAGGAAGAATGTCCTGGTTACAGAAATACTTTTTATGCAAACCACATTCCATTGAACCCTAATCGAATGTGTGATAGGAATTATCAAATTTCGACTTCAATTTTTTGTTTGCTACGTCAAACTTAACTTCGCCCAAGCACATTACGGTGTTTTTATTCAGCAATGATAAGTTAATACATTAAAGCGACATATTATCTTAACCAAAGATTAACTATATAGTTTAACATTAACAGCTTTGTCATCTGAATGTCAAAGTAAACCATTCGAAATTCCACCATTTGCTTAATAAAACGTTTTTTTCAAAGAGAACTTGTCGAATCACTGTAAATAGCTATTAATTCTTTTATGTATGACCACTAAGGATAATAGAACAGTTCCTATTGATGTTTCGGGTTTCTTTCTTTTTGTTCAAGTTATTTTATTTAGTTGTTTTCCTTTGTTTTTCTTTAACATTTTTCTATTGAAAATTATTATTAATTATCAATGTAGCTTTTAAACTAATAAAATGCGTGTGCTTGTGCTAAAAATTGTCAATTATTAAAGTTAACAAAATGTTTGTGTTTTGCAAATTGACAATTTTGAACAGAAAGATGTTAAAATATAAGAGAATAAACTTATAGTTAGAATAAAACGACATAAAAAAGACGTTATAACTCGAGCCGTCAATTTTTATCGGCGCGACAGGATAAAATCCAATGTAGTAGGTGCGTAGTACGTACGTACCAACAAACATATAACTGAGCGAACGATCGACATTGGATGAATCTGCGTAAATATTTGTTATGTACCTATTACGAACCTGGTGTGTAGATAAATGTGAATTAATTAGTAGAGATCCACTGCTTTTTTCTTACCAAGATTGTTAAGATTTATCTCTAATTTGGAGTCCAGTGCCAAATACGATCATGAAAGGATCACTCAGCAATAGCCTACATATCTCTTCTCCCTACTGGGCTTAATTTTCGAATGATCAGTATGAAGATATTTATTGTATTTATATATATGTACATATATATATATATATATATATATATATATATATATATTCAAACAGCAACAGTTATTTCCATTCCATATGCATTTTCTGTTGACGTACGCAGAAAATTTGAGGTCTTATTGCGGCTATTTAAAATTCAATTTGTAGTTTCTTTTTGATTGCAGGTTGTCTCTCTTCACATTAACCACAAACAAATCGAACGTAGAAGTAATATTTGTAAATTCTACCGAATTTGACTAAAGTACGATGAAACAGGTGTATTAAATAATGTGAATTCCCTAGTTATTGAAATTGATTTAAAGGCAACGGTTACTTATTCAAGCATATACGGTGAATGGAAACGTAATTAGTGATTGAAGAAATGTGAGACTCTTGATAAATCTATAGGTGCTATTTTGCTCATTTTTATTTCAATAATCACTTTAAAGCTGCCTTACGTTATTTTCAAATTATTTGCATGCATTTAAGTTTCTTTAGAATTAATTTAAAGGCAGTGCTGCTACGAATATTCATTTAAACTGTTAAGAATTTCTTTAACTTATTATAACGTAAATCAGATTTTTCCAAACTGAATTTACAAATATGTTCATGTGACAACAAAGTATCTAAAAATACAAAATGCGAGAGCACAGTAATCTGCTATTAAAATACGTTCCTGTCTGTATCTCAGGTATGAACTATCGAGTTCAAAAGATTGCAATATAGTGTTTTACACCCTTCGATATTAGTTGATAGTTGGAGTAAATAAAATTAAAAAACAATTATCCTACTGAATTGGATATTTCTAGTCCACATCGGCTTCTCCGTATTTAATATATCCGTATTTAGTGGTGCTTACGCTATTTTGAAAAGCCTTTGAATCCTACAGAACAGCTGTTTACAATATTGATAATTTTACTGTAAGTACTATAGTTCTTTAACATATTCCCACATTCGATACTAATGTTTCCCAACACAATCGCATGGACCTGGTGGATTATTTTATTAAAACAATAAATTTATTTTAGCGAAAATACCATTATTTAAACTCTGTAATAAGCTAGAAAATTTGTCACTTTATTTAATGTAATCGACGGATATTATTTCCATGCCACGCACAAAAGCATAATTTGACTACATTCGTAAAAATAATGCATTTAGTGCATTTAGTTTAATGCAAAATGCATTCAATCAGCTATCGTTTTTAGCCATCAGTTAGCAATGCACCGAGCATGTATACCAAACATTTAATGTTAAAGGAAACATTACTTCAAGAATTAATGTTTTTGAGTCAAATAAACAAGTATTTTAAATAAATGCAAAACTTTGCTATTTCAGGACATTTTTGTCTTGAACAGATGCGTTTAAAATGAAATTATAACTTGTTAGTTTGGCTAAAGGAAGAACTTTCATGTTCATTTCTTAGATCGAAGTGAAAGTACTTATACTGCTTTAACAGCTATTCAACATTGACTAAGTAAATGGCGACGTGTGCATATGAATACTGCTAATTGCCAAATAAAGTATAGTTAATAGAAACTGCTGTCTAAAAAAGCGAGTCAAATAGTCTGACTGCCGATAAGTTGGGATTTTCGACTAGTTATACACTCCTAGTTTCCTGGTGAGTCTTACTATCTAAACGGTATATTATGTACTTATAAATTTACATATATGTATATAAATCGAAGTATTATAGCTATAGAGAACTATACACCAATCTCTGGGATAGAAATAGAAGCACTTAATTACATAGCTACGTAGTTGTTTTCTTTCGGAATTTCATAAATCCAATAGAAAAGTATTTTAAGTAAACACAATATTTGGTATTTCTACATATTCATGTCTTGTATACCCATGCGTGTGTACAAACATAAATATGGAGATAGTTATTTTCTTTCGGAATAAAATAAATTGACTAAAACATAACATTGAATGACTCTTTATCTCTGTTAAAAAACAGCATTGCTCCATATCTTGAAATTCTAATAATTTAGTCTGATGAACGTAGGTAATTTTTTCATTGAAGTAAAATAATTTGACATTTCCTGAGTGTTTTCCCTATGCAGTATTTAGATAGTTAAACTATTGACATTTTTTACACATCCATTTTCCATTACAAGCCACTAATCGATGTACAAAATGGTTCGCGATTGTTCTTTATCGATTGGGAAGAACACGTATTTAATTGAACCAAAGGTACAAACTTATCCAGTTTTTCTGCTTGTTTATGATATGAAGATACCTTACTAATTGTAGTTATGATTAATTCTTAATGGGTAAGAGAGTTAATTTGGATTTTTTGTAATGAAGAACTTAAAACTTCATCGTCGACTAAGGGTTCGGATCTGAAGGTAACTCATATTCACTATAATAATTTTTAAATCAGTATTGTACAATTCTTCTATAAACGGTAATTTCATCTTATCTTCTTAGAGTGCGTATCTCACTGATATTTATCTTGTAACATTCCAAAAAATATATAAATACATACGTCAGTGAAATAGATGTTAATCTCACACAATACAAAAACCAGTTGACTCATTTACGAATATTTCTCTTTATCGCTAATACTGCCCAATATTGTGCACTGTTTATGCACGAATGGAAGAAATTTGGACATACAACAGGAACAAACATTTCTGCACCGGATAATGCTTTGTAGTAAAAGCAATGATATTTCTATAAGGGATGTTATATAAAATTTGAGGAATTAGGAATTTATAAAGTCGTCGATAGTTTTAAATAATAATATTGCATAGCGGTTTTAATCGGCAAAAATTGTTTTAAAAGAGAAATTCTTAAATAACATCTAACGTATGAAACTATTTTATAACTAATACTTCCTCAGTATCAAATGCGAGAATTTGTGATCAGATAACAGAGCAGAATATATATTACATTGAATGTAATGCGTATATACGTATGTACATATTGTACTTTTAATATAACAATAATTTTGATATTCCAGGAAAATATTCGTAATCAAGTAATCGATGTTTACTACAAACACATTTATCATTTTATTAACATTACTAATCTGCCAAGACCATATTTACATTTAATTAATTATTGTAAAAGCACTTTTAGTTAATATTGGCAAGTAAATGACATTAATTAATTTTAAAAACAAATGATTCACTACCCACGACATATTTGATTTGTAATTTATAATTCCATTAAATTTATTTAATTTAAAAAAAATTCTTGAATATTTCATATTTCGTAGTGTAATAAATGCATAATCACCACTGAATAAAATAAATGTTTTATATAAAGAATAATGCTAATAGAATTGAAAGATTTTCTCCTCATTTCGTTTTTTAAATTACTGTGTTTCTCTAATTCCAGTCACTCTTATCTCAGGTAATTGAGAAAGGAATATATCTACTCATTCCTTTTAAATCTTACATATATATATATATTTGTGTGCGTATATCTTAAAGAAATAATATGAGAGGAACTAGAAAAAAATCTACTTAGCTATGATAGAAACAATTAATTACGCGTTGCCTAGCAATGTTCTATAGAGACATTTTTCTACTTATTTGTCAAATTTGACTTCAATTCGTTCATTATTTTTGCTTTATATTATATCATAAAATGCTTCGCAACAAAAGTGATGCATAAATTGTCTGTATCTGAGAAGTATTGATAGCTTCATTAATCGAAGTTAAACTAACTTATCTTTGACAAGAAGGAATAAATAAAAATAGTTGGATGCTTCAGACTATTTGGTGGATGATTCATTAATTTACTCGTTTAAAAAATATACTGGCTGAGTGCTGACTGCTTCTTATATTTTTTAAGAACTTCCGATCGGCATGTACTAATGTATTATACAGAATTGATTGAGAACTGATTGATTTTAGAAGTCTCAAACAGTTAACTATTGCTTTCTTTGGGGTTGAATGAATGATTCCAACTTTCCTCGCATGTTTAATTATAAGCTAGATGAGGGGACCCACGGGCAATACGTGCGAAAATGACTTCGTGTGTGACAATTGTGATTTTTCTTTTGGATATTGGATTTTTAGTTTCCGTATATTCAAATGATCGTGCTAAATGTTGACCGTCATACTATATAGTTTGAATGTTTTTGTTATTACATTGTCCTATAATAGGATTTTATATTTGTGGGGCAAATATAATAATAATAATAATAATATATATATATATATATATTATTATATAATAATATATATATATATATATATATATATATATATTATTATTATATTTATATATATATATATATATATATATATATATATATATATATATATATATATTATTATTATTATATTTGCCCCACAAATATAAAATCCTATTATAGGACAATGTAATAACAAAAACATTCAAACTATATATATACTAAATATAAATTTATAATTATATCAGATTTTGGTAAATATGTATATATACATACATATGTACACACAAGCATATAAGATATGTACGTATACTTATAGAATACGAAAGTGATGACAGATTCAGTTGGTAGAGAAGTAAAGTTTATATCCACAACCAGAAAGTTGTTAAAATATTCACATATTCTATAGACAGGCGATCCTATCAGTACATTGCCCTTGGAGGTGACTGACGAAAAATGTTTGCAAGTTTAGTTGCTTCCTTGGGAGCCAAAAAGTTTAACTTTGACGTCAATTGTGACGAAAATGATAAAGAAAGTTTATATCATTGTGGTGTCATGTTCTAATGGTTCAATGTTAAAGGTAGACAATAGATTCGTATGACTGTAACCCCTAGGAAGATAGTTCCCAGATTGGCAAAAGTGAGGGCACTTGCACCAATTCAAGCGCATAGATATGTGTTTTATGAAGACATAACCATAGCAACGACCTGTATTCAAGTTTGGACCTAATAAAGGAAAAATAGAGTGGTAATATGCTGTCAATTGATGACAGGTATGGTTGTTCTAAATATGAAACCTAAAGTTTTTAACGCAGCACTATATATGCATTTATATGATTGTTGAATAATAGATATCCAAATCCTCAATAATAGCATTTTACAAGATAAGAATTGTTCGAAGATTAATTAAAGTGAATAGAGGAACTTCTGCGAGTGAATGTGACTTATTTACATTTAGAAATATTCAAGTGAAGTCTATTATCAGTGCACTGCACTTATGTTATTTATTGCGTGAAATATTCCTCATTTCGAAAGAAATAAGGACCGATGATGCCACTAGCGTGTAAACCGCACCAAACAGCCAATTTTAATGGATGTAATGGTGATTCGTTAACGGCTTGAGGATTGTCTTCGCTCCAAATACGGCAATTTTGCTTATTGACGTAGCCATTTAACCAGAAATGAGCTTCATCACTAAACACAATTCCTTGATAAAGATGCTTATTTTCGGCCAGTTTCACATGAGCCCAATCAGCAAAAATGCGACGCAAACGATGGTCGCTTGGCTTCAATTCTTGCACGAGCTGTATTTTATAGGCACGTAAGCCAAGATCCTTACATAAAATTTTCTACGTAGTAGAAGGACAAAGGCCAACAAGTTGAGAACGACGATGAATCGACATTTCGGCGTCTTCTTCGATACGTCGCGCTACAGCAGCAATAGTCTCTTCGGTATGCACATTTCTTTGTCTCGTTGATGGTTTTGAATCGAGAAGAGTAAAATTAGTGTGAAAACGATCAATAACTGCACGAATTGCTTGATCACTAGACCGATTATGTTGACCGTTAAATGGGTGAATTGCTCTATGAACTTCGCGAACAGATTTATTTTTTCAAAGTAAATTTCCACAATTTTGAAGCGTTGTTATGGCGTTAAACGGTTCATGATGACTAGCCAAACCTTACTGAGCAGAAATGTCAACATAGTTTGACATTATCAGCTGTCAAACCATAGTTATCGATATCGATAGTTCTCATGTAGCTTAAAAACACCCATTACATAGATCTAGTTTTTGTCTCCGGGATCTCTTCTCTCTTCAACTGTCTTCCTCTAATTCTTAGGCCCAACTTCTTCCGGTGAACTCTGAGCCCTATTCCCCCTTTGAACTCTGAGGCCACGCTTTCTCTTTATTTATATAATTACCAATTTCTGTGACGTATGCTCAACACAAAGAGAATCCTCTTCTGATTACCTGGCTTATTACTTTTAAGTGCATATTGTAAACTTTGACAATATACTTAAAACAATCGACAACTAAACTATAAAAGCGAAGCCTTTCTTGCAATACAATAAGGAAAATACATAATACATTTAAACATTTTTTTCAAATTGAACCGACAATTACAAAATAGAACATATAATATAAGGACCATAAATATTAATAAAACCTTCCAAGGATTACATTCAGGAAAATACAAATATATACCTAATATCTAATAGGCACAATAAGTGTCCTTAAACGGAATATAAGCTATATTTGAAGGATTATCAATTTCTTAAAATTAAACCTATAAGAGAAATATAAATGCATTTCAATAATGCAATGCATTAATATGTCTTATATAATTAGATCTTTTTCGAAAATTACATCAATAATATACTAAAGGGAAATACACCTAATCTAAACTAAATTAATATAAATACCTTAAAGTATTAAGACCTCTCTTCTGATAATTAAAATTACATTTGGAAATACCAATTAATAGTAACATCTTTATTTGAGTTATTAAAATACAAATAGAAAATAAAAATATTCCATATATAATAACAAGTGTACCGCTATATGTTTTTACAGTGTTCAATTCACAGCATCACCCACATCCTTCTTATCTCCTCTGAGTTGTAAATGTTATTACAAAATTGTGTGTTTGTGATAAACAGTTACCCATAAGCGGTTTTAAGTATTTGGGACATTCCCAAAACATTTTTACCTACCGTGCTTCACACAAAATTTAATGTTGATTCTTTGTTCATTATTCATTTTTAAATTTAGGCATCGAAACTATAACTGCTTGAGCGCATTGTGTCTAGGTTTCTAATAAACGAATTATCATAAAATTTTTGCAGATTATTTAAGGAAGACTAGGCCAGTGCGGTTATTTCTGGGACAGAGGGTGTAATGTACATGTGTAAGCAGATATATGAAATACCAATCAAATATTTCAAATGATTGCCAAACTCCAATATGTATTACTGGAAAATTTTCAGCTTAGTTCTTGTAAGTATCCATATACCACACCCTGTTTAGTTTTTTAATATTAGGCATTAATTTAATTTAAGTAAAGGTATAAATATCTAAGAAAAACCATAAAAAGCAGTATTTAGTAATAACAGTGAACTGCACAGCAGTTTCTCAAAAAAATACAATTGAATATTTTATGATAACATTAATAGAACCTTTAAAAGTATATCCCATTATAATTAATTTTTACCATATTAGCCCGTAAAAAGTATCCCTACTACGGTAAGAAACCATAAAAATGAAAAATAAATATCCTCAAAATTTGTAATGGTACGACGTTTCTGCTTATTTTTAGCAAATACACGTAGCAGAATTGACAAGAGATTACTCATTGCAAATTAATACGTAAACGATAATATTTGTTTTATAACAATCAATATATTTAATAACTAAATCAAGAAATTATGTACATAATTAGAGAAATAATATATTTGCTTCTAAACTTTGTACCTTTAAATTAAATAACAATACCTTTTTATTTTCGTGTCTTCTTAATTGCATACATAAAATTTTAACATAAATAAATAATTTTATTATAATTTACTTCCCAAACATTTTAGATTTTAATATTAATATTATTCGGTAAGAGGATTTTATTATTTTATAACACTAGTTCGAAAGTATGTTTTATTTTTTATTATGTTATTGAAGTAAAAATTATTTTTTTTTCCTTTCATTTCGGTGAATAGTCAGACAAGCAAATTCATATATATATATTTATACATGAGGAAATATTTGTATGTAATCTACATAGTCACAGACAACAGTGATTTAAAACTTTAACACAGAAGCACTATAAAATTTTTGACTGAGAAATAGCCCAAAATTTATTCATGAACAAATAATTGCTTTATATGGTGATTATCCGTTGATGATCCATTATGATGTTTAGAGGAGAAACAAGATTTATTATTTTTTTGAAGGCATGATAAGAGAGGTTAATATAAAAATATATCATGTTTGTTTTTTCGTATAGGGTGATTCGAGTGTCATTTCACTAGTATCAATCACAGTTTTCAACTCTATAAAGTCTATCTTGCTCAACTTAATCGCTTTCCAGAGTTTTGCAATGGCTCTCACTTTAGAAAATAGGGCCCTTTTAGATGATATGTGAGTATATTTAATACAGAACTGCATTAAGAGTTTTCAAGCTGAGCTTCCAAATTTTGTTGCCAATTATAAAAAAAATCTCTAGAAAGATGTAAAATTATTTCCTGAAACTGATAATCTTTCAAGGAAAACAAGCAATGAGGTACTTAAGAAGCGGTACATCAGAAGTTGTTAATCATGTCTAAGAAATCATGCAAAATGAAGCAAGAACTTCTATAGCATGCCATACCAGCAAAATAACTCTTGAAAGTTTATTATCAACAAAAACGGTTTTTGTAACAGATGGCGCTAGGCTTAAGTATGCAATGTTATGTTTTAACACATATGTCACTTTATTCTACTGGCAACAAGCTTCAAAGCCATACATGTTAAATTTTGCGAAAGTAATACTGTCATAGATTTATATCTCTTTAAAAATGTCGAGTTTCGTGCCTGAAAAAGTGCATTTGAGGCAGACATTACTTTTCTTATATAATCAAAAGAAAAAAGCCGCTGAGAGTCATCGTTTGCTGGTAGAAACTTACGGTGAGCATGCTCCAACAACAAAAGCACATGAGGCGTGGTTTCGACAATTCAAAAGTGGCATGAAGCATGGTTTTATAATTTGGGATATCTAAATTCATAATATACGTAGCTTTAGACATAGTCTATAGTTTTATTTTCATAAAAATATATCGTACAAAAAAGTCTAATTTCAAGTTAATAACCTGCGTCAATTTAAGGTAAACATGAGCAATTATATAGTAAGTGCAATATTAAATAGTATAATAAGATCACTACATAAACATACCTACTAAGCCTGAATATATGAACAACAAAGAAAATCATCGACAAATAGTTACACAAACACAAAAAATATGTATATATATATGTATATTATTATATTTTTTATGAATTGCTGAATATAAATTATATTCATTAATTTAGTATTTATTGATCGAGTAAAGAAAGAAATACACATACATCTACTTCTTGCTGTGCCAATAAGGTCTATGCAGTTTTGAAATATTAGTTAATAAATACGTAGTTCGTTTTAAGAGCAATTAATAACTTGTACATAATGTGCTTGTAAGTAATTGAAATAATATTATCTTTCAAAATTACAGTAACTTCTTACTCTTAATAATAATAATTTAACTTAGATTCATGTTCGTACAAAACTAATACATAATTCAATAGTTAGTAAGCAATAAGATACTACAAGGAACACAGGATGGTGTATTATCAGTTGATCAATATGTATTCAGCATAGTAAAGATGTTAAAGGTAATTGAAAAGTATCGGAGCATAATTTATTAGTGTTTCGTGCCATGTGGCTGAAGAACGCTTTGGCGAAGATGTTAGATCAGTTCTGGCGACAAAGAAGACATCGTTTGATCATGAACCGTATTTAGAGACTCTGGTATTCACAGTTGAAAGAAGATCCGAAATATCGATTTTGTTGTTCATTAGCTTTACCATAAAGTTAGTACTACAAGTAGTAGTCTGTCTTTGTGCAGAGATAGAAAAAAATTTAAATCTGGAAATGATTTTCCATAGTCGACACCTCTCGGAGGACAAGTACCATATGCTTTACAATAAATGACAGATATTTAAAACTTCAATTGAGTTCTGATAAGTATAGCGAGGATTCCAGCTTACAGATACATAAAGAAAAAGTGCTTTCGGTGTCTGCATATTTGAAAATTTACGACAGGAACTTATAAGTGCTAAGTACATCGGTAAGGGGGAATTGCAAATGTAGTGGATATGTTCAGATATAAATTCATCTTTTCAGACGATTGATTTGGAAAAAATGCATTTTAGCAAGAAAGAAACAAATTGATCTCAAACTATAGAATATATACTAGACATTTAATAGAAAATTCGAATCAGCTATTGAAAATGTATTTCTTATATACCTAGTATCATAGTAGAACCGGAAACACTGTCACACATAATTCATAAAATGAAAATTATGAAAGAGCTTTTAAGCAAACAACAGTTACACACAAATACATATATTGTAATAATTTTATTCAAAGTGGCAGCTGATTTTTTAGTAGGAATCTTAGGTCGCACCGGTCAGGCACTGCTTGTGCTAGAGCATATAATTTCTTCCAAAACAGATTTGTAGTCTAAGGTGTTTATTCAATTTAGAACGTTCAACTCTATTATTGGGTATATTCATTGTTGTAACAGTATTTATATCCCTATTAATAAAATTATATTTGGACCTTTATAAACACATGGAATTGGCATAAAAGGAAAAGCATTCAATTCAAAAATCAAAATAAACAATTTTAATACAAAATTTTCAGAACTATAGAAAGGTCACCATGGTTTATTACCAATCGAGCTATTCTTCATGTTTTAAAAACACCCTATATCAATAACGAAATATAAAAACGTGTCATGTAACATAAGCAAACAGACTTGGAAAGAACCTCATGACGTATACTGTCTACTGATTTAGTGGGAAAATGTCAACAATTGTTAGGCTCAGCGTGACTAAGAAAGTAGAATTATTCATTGTATAGACTTATTCTTTAATATCTCCCAATAGAGTTATTGAGTAATGTTAAAAAATTACGAATGCAAATTCTACGAAGATAATTGTACACGTTCAGGGTACGACAATCAAAAATAACGTTACATGTATTATTTCTGCTAGAATGTCGCGATTGTTTTACACGGTATTTCTAATTTTCAAGCTGGAACAGCCCTGAGCTCTTTTGCTGTTTTGAACAATTTATTTAACAAAAGAAGAAAAATGTATATTCATATCTCAGTAAATGGTGACAGAATAGTGTCAATACAATTGCTCAGTTTACGATTTAACCCAGATATCATAAAGATTTATAGCGCTCAAAGCTTGATTAATTCAAGCATGATTACTTGTGGTGGGCATAAAGCTATTTCGCTGCGAACTTTTCTGATAAATTATGATCCTCATATCTCCCTGGAATCTCCTAGACTCTTTGTACCTATATGCCTGCTAGAGCTGGCCTTGATTGTAGCTCCTTTAAGTAACATACAAACTTTAGCTTCCTAATTATAACAGATGCCAACTAGATCACTTCTAAATAATTATAAGGGTGTAGGTATTTATTTCTTTCTGAATATAAACATATTAGCATCAAAGTATGCAAAAATCGGTCTTCAAAATGTTAGTTTAATGCAAATAATGAAGGTCACTTTTATATTTATATTAAACAAGCGCGCCGCGCTTGCAGCGATATAGTTTCGCCGACTTAAGTGCCCTAGAATGGAAATATACAGAAATAGTTTTAGTTTGACATTGAATTTAATGAATTACAAGCACTTCAGACTCACTAATAAGAATAAAAGATTAGCGCCTATTAGTAAGTTAACACTTATTGAAACAATGATGTCCACATTAAATGTTTGAACGTTAGTTTACAATAAAGCAAATAATTTACTTTTGAAATTATACCTAGTTATTTTTATCAAATCTAGTTCTGTGGCTCAATACAGAGTTTTTATATAAATACAACCAGATATTATTTTCTAATGGTACATTTGTATATGCATTATTTAAGTTTTTCATTTTATGCTCAATGGTTTATAATGTCCTTTAGTTAAAGCTGTTATGGTAGATATTATGTTGCACGTTTCAATCAGATGATATTTTATATGACGCCTTTAATAAAACTAATGAATATGCGGCGAACAAATGTGATATTTTGATTTCTTTTGAAGAAAGTATGAAAGGTGGAACGGAATTAAAATTATAATCAATCTAATCGAGAAGATTAACGCTTTTAACTCATTTAATATACTATCATAATTGTGGTTCCAGATTGAAAAATAATTAAAACTTTGTATATACTTTTAAAATGTAACATAATAAAACATAAAATAAATTAACCATATATGTACATAGTGCCTAAATATATTACCCGAGTGTGAAAAAGGTAATGCAAAATATTTTTTTTTAAATTACAATTATTTTCCGCTAAAATATTTTTAAAACAACTGATATATTCGTAATGTAAGTCTACAAAAACGAGTCCCTTAAAATGATTATTTATAACTGCTATTACTTCGTTATCGCCTTAAATTTTCTTTTGCAGAGTTATTTATTTCAAATTAGAAGCCAACCTCTGCAAAATTTGGATATGATGAACCATACTTCTAAATAGTAGCCTATGCACCATCAAATTTGTGTGCAGACGCGCTATCCTGAAGTAGTGGCACACATCTAGTTAATTTCCTTCTTGCTTATATTTTCTCCTAACTTACGAGGGTGATTTGACTGGAGAGTGACTTTTTAATGAGACTTATATTAAGATAAAAAATATATTTTATTTTGCAATATAGTTTCCATTCAACTCTATATACATGGGCCAGCAATTTTCCAAATTTTTTAAACTGTTTAAAACGCAGTCTTTCGGAAGTTCATTAAAATAGCTGTTGCGGTGATCAACTCGTCATTTATCTAGAATATTTGTCCACAAATTTGATTTCTCAAGTTTGGAAATAAGAAAAATTCACTCGGAGCCAGAACTATTGGATGAGTATCTTAATTCGATAAATTTAGCGGTTCTCATTTTAGATAACTGAGAGGGCGCATTATTCTGATGGAATAAAATTTCTGTATAAACGCAGCCGTCTTTTCTTCAGTTCAGCATCGAAACGTGTCAGAGCAATACTATAATATTAGACAGTGAATACTTCCCTTCTGTAGATAGTCAATAAAAATGATGCCTTTGGGAAAAAATTGGTCATAATACTATTGACCGGGAAAACTTTGCATTATTCAGAGCACGTTGGTCAAATAAAATCCATTGTTTTTATTCTGCTTTCATCTCTGGAATAGTAAATGGTGACAGCGATGTATCGATGTCATCTATGATGACATCTCGATGAAAGAAATCTCTTGGAAAGTATGGCTCGTAGACTTCCACGGTTATTGTCCATACTTTCTTCATTTTTGAGCTTCCAGTTTCAGTAAAACAACATAAGCAGTAGCAGCAATTAAGCCTTGACGATGTTTCATCATTTACGAGTTCTTGCCCAACAATAAGCACACCCGGTATATCTATCTTGCGGTTAACTTTTTCATAGTTAAATGTTGTATAATATTGTATACCCGTCCGACTGGGTTGTTTACGGCATTAGGGATCTCACACAATTTTATTCGACGGTCGCTTTTTGTAATAGTATTTATTTTATTAATTATTTCTGAAGAAGTTACTGTAAATGAAGGCTTCGACTCATCATAATATTTACTTTTCTACAGCTTATTTAATGACTTTTCCAACAAAGTAGTGTTTACAGAATTTACAATGAATACATTTAAAAGAAAATAATATGTAAATATGGGAAATCACAAAATTAGTAAATTAAATTTTCAAATAATTAATAAATTATAGGTTTTGATACTTAAAACGAACGCTAATATAATTAATAGGTATCATACATTTTATATTATCTTCTCAAATTCATAGAAGTCAGAAATCGTTTCGTTTTATTATAAATTATAGAATAGCTATAAAATATTAATTTTCAGTTATAGTTATAATGTAATAATATTATTAATCCACATACTATAATTATGAGGAACTCATAAAGTGTTCGTATGTATATAAATAACAAATTAATTTCCGAATTTCATTTACATTACAGTAATGTTAATCTATTTTTAGGGATTCAATGATATTTTTCACATGTAATACTGACAGCAATAAGATAACATTTATAATACTCGTATGTAAACATAAGATTCAGGAATGTATTCTATGTGAACTTACATTTAATATCGTGCCTTCTTTTCCAAAGCATATTTGATTGAAGATCCAAGTAAAAATGTAAGAGATGCATAAAGACTGCACTGAATGTTTGTAGTGTTTGTACATACGACGAAGTTCGACCTTGATTGAAAAAAGATCAAATAAGCAGATGCATATACATATGTGCCGCTAGTGCTGCCGTAAATACTATCTGTAGCGTAAACGACGTTTGCCACACTGATACTGCAACATCGATTTACCATTATCTTTCTGTACAATTTACTATATATAAGTGTAAATAAAATCAATAAACAGACGTAGTATTATTATTAGGAGAAACAAAACTGCGTACACGCTATATCGTATATACGTGTACATACTAGTAACAAAAACATTATATTGACTTGAGATCAAATTTTTACTAATTTAAAAGTCAAATTTGTGCCGCAGGATACGGTATGTAACTATTTGCAATATTTATTTTATTAGTTATTTTAATTGCATTCCATACAAAGAATAAGAGCTGAAGTTATGTGTTATTGGACTAGAAACAATATTAGAAATTGAACAAACAATAATTTTATACTGGAATTTTATCCAACAAAAAGATTCTAGTTGAAATAAACTTGAAATTTTGATGCTAGCGAAGAAGCCATCTAATCCATCAAAGGAAGTAATCCTAATATAAAAAAACAATGGCATCAAGAACGACCAAAAATAAGCTGAGTGAATAACAGAAACTAGAACTTCCTTCGTTTTGTTCTAATTTCTAGTTGGAAATGAAAGAGAACTACCCATTTTATTTTCCCAGATATCTGCTGGAGATGGGTTCTTTCAATTGTCATCGAAATATTCATATTTAAGAAAATGCTGAACAGTTTTTCTAATGTATAAGGAGGTACATGTTTTTGAAATGTGGACTACGACACAGTTACAATGTAACGCCCCTACATGGCTAATCGGCATCATTATAGATGGAAACGTTTTTTGTTGGCGAACAATTTTTCATTATTCTGTCTGCTTGTTTGCAGCTTTTCAATAGTCGATTTGTGAGAACACTTAAATATCTGTACAAAGTTCTCTTTTGAACTTATTAAGACTGCTGCAAAAATACAAAGAATGTTAAAAGAAGCATTTGGGGTTGACGCTCTTGGTCAAACACAAAATTACGATTTGAAATCTTTCAAAAATGGCGGTACGGCGATTGATGACGTAGAAATTTCGGACAACCATGAACCGGCACACACCAGAAAATGTTGATGGTTGTGAATAATAGTGGGCAGATAATTTAAAACATCTGTAACGGTTCATACAGTAGTTTTCTGGCGAAAAACAACATACTTCTCTACCTCTCCGAAAACCTAGAACGGACTGCGTGGTCAAAGTTTCCATTCGTCAGAAAGAGCAGTTAACGTCCTTAAAAACGCAATTTTGACTGTACCAACAAACGAGTGGAACAACTGCTTCCAGAGTTACTTCGAGCGTATGAAAAAGTGCATTGCAATGAAGTCTTTAAAAGCAGTTTTATATGCAAAACTTAAAAGACAGCCCACGTATAAAACTACTTTGCAGTATCTCTTCAATTTTGTTCTGGTCGAATTTGAATTGCTCTCGTAAATGATGGTAGTGTACTACCAGTGGAGTATAGTGACCTTAATTTTAGTAAATTATCTAGTACAGTCTTAACAAGTTAATAAGGTCATGGTATATTTGTTCAATTAGATCTGTTGTGTTTGGTTTTTAACATGAATTTAAATATCTTCAAACGTTAAAACAAATGTGTTTTGTTAATATATAAAAGCCGAAGAGTAATGAGAAAAATATTAATAGAATTGACATCAGAAAGAAAAAGTGAGTCCAAGTATATGCGTATATGAACAAAGACGAAAATATTTGTATGTGTAATAAGATATAAAAAGATTAATATCAGTGAAAGTATCTTCAGCGATGTAGATAATTATATATGTATATTGAAAAGAAATGTTACTGAATAATGGAAACAGAAATTATAAATAATATAGCAGTAAAAAAGGCGTTCGATGTTAATAATAAATTATTAAAAAAATCTTTGTGAATCTGGGTATCTGCAAAACTTACTATAAACGTCGACGAGTAATACTATTAAATGCATATGCATACACATGTGTATATATACAATTACGTGCATGTCACGATGTAATTTAATGAAGACTCGAAATTTCCTGCTTATTACACAAAAATTATGCCTTCGGAGGGGAATCGAACCCCTGTCTATTCCTTACCGGATAGGTGCTCTACCAATTAGCAGGTTACCAATATATCTTACGGTCCTTTTGACTTAATGGCAGACCATCTGCTCGGTAAGCAGTGGGCAGGGGTTAATTAATTTCTGCCTTAATTAAGACGGTATAATAAACAGGAAATTTCGGTGTTGTCATGATGTAATAAACTGTAAAGAAAAGTAATAAAATTTTGGAAAAGAAAACAAAAATGGACATCTGGAAAACCTTAATACGACCGATAATGCTATATTCTGAAAAAAATCGCAATCGTAAAGCAAGCGTAAAGATAAATTAACTAGTTAAATAGAATCAATAAGAACTCCAAACAACGACAATAACAAAAGACCAAAGAAAGAATTGATGTTAGAAATACAAAGTTAAAATTATAAGTGAAGAAAGAGTGATGTTGTTAGGTCACGTATGACAGGTAAGACAGAAAAGAATGAAGAATATTGCCAAAAAATGGATTGTAATTTAGACAGTAGAAGAAAACAAAGAAGTTCGAGATCCATATGACAAACGGAAATGAAAAAAACATTTAGCAAAAGCTGGCATTCAAAATTGGCAAGGAAACGCAAAAAACAATAGAAAAAACTTATAAAGAAAACGTGTATACTTAAAAGGGCATCTATCTTACAGAAATCAATAAAGTTTCTATGAAACAGAATAGTACTTTAAGCATTACGGTGATAGTTGAAAGACTGATCATTAACTATAGTAATTAATTTTTGTAATGACGATTACAAGAAAGTCAAAAATAGAATTAAAATATTTGTTGACTTTTAAAATATACTTAAATAAATAAGAGTATAAAATCCATTAGAAAAAATCAAGAAATTTTCATAAACGTTGGTCAAGAATTTTACAGATAACGTATAAATATATAATACAAAGGACTAAAATTTAATGACTAAGAACTTGTACTGTAACTATAACTCGTGTACATATTCATAACAGCATAGTATGCCTTTTCGAGCAGCATTTTTTTTACTTTTACTCAGAACTGTATATAGTTTATATTTTTAATATTTAACTACAGTCTGTCTACAGTTGAGTCCCCAGTACTCAATGTATGTGACATGGTGTCCTAAGATTGTTTTTGTTTCTAGTATTATGTTTGTGGATTAGTTTATCAGAAATATATTTTTATTTTGACATCAATATTACTGCCGTAAGTTATGTGTATATATTGAAATGGCATTGTCAATATTTTTTGTTGAATAAATTCTATACTATATACTCTTTTCTGAAGGAAAAATATTGTTCTTGTGTCTGCAGACGTTTTCCATAACATTATGCCATAAGTGCAACATGAAAATTCGCCGAAAAGGAGCCGTAGTTGATGACACACACAGACATTGTAAATCGCAGCGTTTAGCTTCCGACACATGCTGTGACCAATGCAGTCTATCCATTCCAATACCCAGCAGGCGGACTGAAGTATTTTCACCAGCTGGTTTTACTGTTAACGTGAGTGTTTGCGTTTAGTACAACTTAAAATACGTTTTTAATTTTTTTATAGTTAGTACAAATTGC
Organism: Dermolepida albohirtum; assembly: GCA_031893035.1. Classification (NCBI taxonomy): domain Eukaryota; kingdom Metazoa; phylum Arthropoda; class Insecta; order Coleoptera; family Scarabaeidae; genus Dermolepida; species Dermolepida albohirtum. The sequence goes on from JAVIWB010002383.1 coordinate 94,863, forward strand.
TATGTCAATGCAAAGAGGAGAACAAAATACGTCCAAAAAATCAAGTCAAAAGCCTACTTAAAGTTCCATAAGAAAAAAATATTTTAGAAGTGTTCAGGAAACCAGACTATTTATGTATTGTATATTTTGTGATATCATTTTATTCTTCAGCAAAACCTTTTAGTCCATCAGTTGTCAGTATTATAATTTACAATTTTTACGTTTTACAATATTAGTTCATGGGCATAAACTGTTTGTGTGTTTCCGACAAATCAAAATTTCTATTTATTTACGATGCACTTAGACTAACTTGTGAACTTTCCTAGTACCCGATAATTCAAGTCGGTGGGTCAAAGACGCGCATTTCTTTAATATATTGGGATATTTGTACATAGTAAAAGTTTATAATTTGAATATAAGAGTCTTTCTCTTGATCACGTTGGACTAGCAACTTTTTTGTATATTTGTTTTTTCTTTCTGTTATTAGGTCTCAAAGTATGTAATAAAATATAAAGATTTATTATCCGTATTGTCCTTAATATATCTTTCTAGCTTAAGGAATGCTCACTTTTATTATTTATTTATTATTAGTATAACATCTAAACTTTAATAGTTATTTTTATTGTACCCGAGATTTACTAATTGGAAAGGCATTTATTTTAGTGAGAATTCAACAAACTGTCGTATTACACGTAATGATCTTAGCAATCTTAGAGAGACCTATCGCCTTCTTCAGTTTAAATAGATTCAATAACAAACAACGATTTCGTATGTCGCGAAATTTAAAATTGCATCAAAAACGAACTTGTACGTAAGTGTTAAATAAATAGTTTTATTTCAGTGTTGGTATTTTCTCGTATTACTATTATTAACTCAGTTAAAGCGCAACATCGACAAATATGCTGTTTTCTCTTTTAGTAGAAATGATACTCCGCTTTACTATAACTACAATGTTCGGTAATCCATTATACCTAGAGTACACAACTTCAAGGATCTTGGAGTTTTGTTCGACTCGCATGTTAGCTTTCCTAAGCATATAAGTAGCATAACTTCATCGTCTTCCAGTGGTCTTGGGTTCCTTATTCGCTCTTGCAGGGGTTTTAGTAGCTTGCACACTTTGAAGGTTCTTTACTATTCTCTTGTCCGGTCCAGATTGGAATATGCTTCAGTTGTGTAGTACCCACTTTACCATTACCAGCAGTTACTCCTGGAGCGTGTTCAAAAGAGGTTCCTTAAATATTTATCCTACAGGATTGATGGACATTATCCTACTTTTGGTTCGATGTATGAGGGTCTACTTGCACAATTTTAATCCTCTTGGTATACGCACGGAGAAAGCTAGTGGCAGTTTTCTTTGTAAATTAATAATTTTATTGATTTTTCTGTGCTGTTGTCCCAGGTTGATTTCCTCGTGCCTAGTTTTGACACTAGATCATCGGCAACCTTTTCAATAGCTAGGGCAAGAACCAATGTTCTCTCTAAGGCTCCACTGGTATATACAACCATGCTCAAATGTATTAGACACCTGACGAATTTATGTATATATATATATATATACATATATAGTTTATATAGTTTAGTCAAAAGAGAGGTGAGGAAAATAAAATTGTTGTGAAAATTATGTACAAAGTGTTATTTAGTAATATAGTACAATTTATCAATATTTTGTCGCTCCGCCCTTGGCCTTAATGACAGCTCGCACTCGCCGAGGCATACTTGCTACTAAATTGTAACACTCTGCCGGTGGTATTGCAGCCCATATTTCGCGAATTTTTGTCGATAATTCTGCTTTTGACAGGCATTTATGTTCCGTGATCTTAGTTTTTAAGATACGCCACAAATTTTCAATGGGCGACAAATCGGGACTTTGTGGCGGCCAATCCAATACCTCCACTGTGTTTTCCTCGAACCAACGCATTACAGCACCCGATTTGTGGCAGAGCGCATTATCTTGCTGAAAAATGTATTGTGGAATATCCTGGTCGAATAGTTTTAGCACAGCATGGCTAAATAGCGTTGGCTATTCATCCGTCCATCGCACAGGTACACTTCTCCAACACCGTATGCAGACATACAACCCCAAACCATGATACTACCACCTCCAAATTTTACTGTGGGAATGATATATTGTGGTTCATAAGCTTCCCCTTGCCTACGCCGAATGTATAGCGTCCCAGGTAGTCCCCAAAGCTGCCAGGCAAAAGAAGAAAGTTAGCACTTTGACAGGATTAATTTTGTTTAATGTTACATGTAGACTGAATTGCATACAACGATAAGAATATTAGTCATGAAGATGTACTTACATACCTCGATATTCGATTCATCAGACCAAAGAATCTTCGACTACTTCTCGATTGTCCAATTTTCATATTGTTTGGCCCATAAATACCGCTTCTTTTTATGAGCGTCAGTTAAAAGCGGTTTACGTCGCGCTTTACACCCTCGTAAACCAGCACGCTGGAGACGACTTCTCACTGTTTGCGCAGAAACTGTTACGCGATAACGCTGTTTCAGCTCACTGGCGAGCTGTTTCGACGATTTTTTTCCTATCACTGAGAGCCAGTCTTTGTAAAATTCTGTCTTCTCTAATCGAGGTACAGGGTTTTCTGCCACTTTTTGGTCTGTTAACAAACGACCCACTTTCCTGATACCGACTAATGGTTGTATGGACTGCTTCTGGGAATGCAGTAGCACTATTTGGGCGTATTCCCCTACCGACAACTCGCGTGTTTTAGGCATTTTTCTTCAACAAATAACTGACACAACGTGAAAAAATAGGATAATCTAATTGATCTCTACCACAAACTCACAAACGCACGTTGCTCACACACTACTAGAATGATACTAAATTTCTAAAATCCACAATTTCCCCTTTCCACCTATTCTTTTCAATAGGGGAATAACTAGGGTATTCAAACACGCATTTCTGTAAATACCATTAACTATTTTTACGGTTAATTTCCGTCAGACTTGGATAATACCGAGAATAAGGGTTTTTACCTGGGGTGTCTAATACATCTGAGCATGGTTGTATGTCCAGAAATGCCAATGTATTATACGAGGATCCCTTTCGTTAATTTGCATTTATTATTGTTGATTCAGTTTTTCTTTAAATGACTTGGATTACATTATTATAAGTGTGTATATTTTTTTGTTAATTGGATTCTTATTTCTCTTTGTATTACATTAACTGCACCTATTTTTGTTTTTAATTTTAATTTTATTTTTAAGTGCATTATGTCCTGTAAATGGTCTGTGTAACTGTTGGGCATTAAAGATTATTATTATTATTATTATTATTATTATTATTATTATTAACTGTCACCAATTAATTTAACAATACTCTGCGATTTGCAGGGGCAGTTAGGGTAGTGAATGTTAACTTAATGCCTTAGTGTGATACTAGGTCGCAACAAGAAGTTTAGACTAAAAAATGGAAAATTACAGTAAGATCTAAGTTGATATATAAATTGTGCAAATAAAAGTTATTTGTAAGTTATTATAAGTGGAAGAAATTTGACATTTTTCTTGTTCTTGCCACCACTCTTGAATTATAGACATGAACATTTAGAAATTGAAAGATATCTTATAATTTCTCTAGTCTTTGGGAAAAATTCATTTAATTAAACCAAAACTATATCTTCTATAAAACGCGACATACCTATACTAGAAACGTTATCTGGGCATAAATGAGGGATCACTATAGGTAAAATACTAAAAAATGGTACACTTTTAATAAAACAATATATATACGAATAAAAATTTAATTATAATAGTGTATATAACTTTATTTGATAATTAAATTCTTAGATATTATCTTTCAGCTTAATTACAAAGTTTTTTTTTAGGAAGAAATCAAAATACCTTAACATTTAACCTTTTTTTTCTTAGTAAATATTTCAATACTGTGGATAAATGTTCTTTTTCTTAATTCTGCATGCTATATGTTTTTAAATGTCAATTAAAATTTACTAAACTGATCGTGTTTTAATCTCCTAATAGGTATTCAAAATATATTTAGGCATTAAATAATTGATCTATTTACTGCAAAGCATTATCAATCGAATTCTTATGCAATTCGTTATTTTTAGTATTAGTGTTAATATGATAAAATTTGCCTGCTAATTATACAAACTGTACGCTTTTTTCGTTTTTTCAAGAAGCTGATAGTCGGTATGTTAATAAAAGATATCTAATCCACGTGGATAGTATTGACAATGGCCATCCATTAGTGCTTTATGAGCTTATCCATGTATTATTTTTTGTTATACTTGTCAAAAAGAGATAGATGGTGGTACAATGACGTCATTCGATTTTATAAAAATGTTACTCGTGTAACTATGTATGTAGGTACATAAATAAACATTATATTTGTAATCACATATAATAACGCTAATATCAAAAATTTCCATTCGAAACAGTAAAAATATATCAAATTATGTTTTCAACCATTTTTGATTAAAATTAATTCGGAGATTTTTGTGGATAGCTTTGTAAAGAATTCTAAAATACTTTTACGTTTCGAATTCAGTATAATTTATTTTGCATTTTAAAAATCTAGTTGTTTATATCTAACGAAACATCTGTAATACTAGAGTTACTAAATAAAAGATTGCTCTTTTTAAATAAGCTAGACAAATTGCAGCAGATGAATTGCACATTTAGCATAAAATATTTTAAATAACGATAGTGCAAAATGCGATGTTTGATGAACGCCAAGGCGTACTGAGGAGACAAGTACATTATGATTGAGATATATTCGTAACAGAGAGGAGTGTTACATTATTAAAAACTGTGTTAGTGATATATTATTAAACAATCCATTGTTTCTTTCATAAATATTTAGTTATAGTTCAGTTTATTTTATTTTTCAAAACGCGTACTGTTTGATTACAGTTCTTTTAATTGAATAATTATTTTGGATTCTATTATTACGTATTATTCATATTATAAATGGATATTTATTGTTTATTCAATAGTAGTAATAGGCAGATTATTCAAATTTTCGCTTATTCTTATTCATTAATTAATTCTCGAAATAATTGCTTCGTTACACAGTGGCCTACTCTGATGTTTAAAGTAAAGTTAACGCTAACACCTGAAACGGCACTATGTGGCCAAACAATTATTATGACATTATTTAATAATTAAAAATGTGTGTAATGTACCATATGTATTACCACTAATGAATTTGAACATAAATTTTAACCAGGCAAAGACCGAATTGATGCTTAAAGAATACAAATATGATGTTATTAGAGTCAATTACAGAAGAAATTCCTTGTAAACACTACATACGAGGGTGGTCCCAGAAGTACCCGACCCAACAAAGAAAACACAAAACTTTTGGAAAGAAATATATTTATTTTTCAACATAATCTCCTTTCAGCTCTATACACTTTTCCCAGCGATGATCAATAAGTTCCATACCCTTTTTATAATAAGAACTGCCTTACTCCTCAAAATAGCCATTAACTGCTCACTTCTTTATCGTTGAAAAATCTTTAATCACTGAGCTATTTTTTAAAGTTTGGGAACAGAAAATAATCCGAGGGCATAAATCTTGCGAATAGGGTGCATGAGGTAGCAATTTAAATTTTAATTCATTAATTTTGGTCATAGCAATAACGAATTTGTGAACTGGTGCATTGTCTTGATGAAACAACACTTTCTTCTTAGCCAAATGCGGCCGTTTTTGCTTGATTTCTTCGCTCTAACATTGCAATAAGTTCGTATAATACTCGCCGTTGATAGTTTTCCCTTTTTCTAATTAATCAATAAAAATTATTCCACGCGTATCCCAAAAAAACCGATGCCACAACCTTGCCTGCAGATGAAACGGTCTTCGTCTTCTTTGGAGCCGGTTGAGTCCATTGTTTTGATTATTTCATCCATGGTTATGAAACGGCGCAAAAATTCTACTTTTTTGCTGTGATACTTCGCTAAACACTCAATTGAAACATCTTCACGACACTGATTTCGCTCGAGTGTGAGCAAACGCGCCACCCATCTTGCACACAGCTTCCTCATGTCAAAATTTTTAGATAATATGGAATGTACTGCACTTTTTGAAATGTTTACTATGTCTGCTAGCTCGCGCACTTTCAGCCGACGATCAACCACTATCGCTTTGTGGATTTTCTTCACCATTTATGGAGTCGTCATCTCATTTGGTCGACCACTGCGATGCTCGTCCTGACAGTTTGTACGGCCTTGTTTAAATTATGCTACCCAACATTTCACTGTTGTAGACGAAGGAGCAGACTCACCCAGAGTAGAATCCAGATCAGCTTTTATATCGGTTGGGTTGAGGCCTTTCAAATAAAAGTATTGTATCACGTAACGATGACCAATTTTCTTCGTTTTTACAAATTCACTGAAAACGTTCACTATTGATGACTGCCAAACAAATACTAAACAACGTAGCGTGGCGTCTTCAAACTTGAAACATATGCTTTATAGATTGTGTACTTTCTAATACAGTGATATTTTGCAAACAACTACTGCCATCTCTAGGTCAGGCCGAGTACTTAATGGACCAACTTCGTATAAGGTAATGCTGTTTCAGACAAGAGTACAAGAATACATAGAAAAAAAATCGGAATAATCGAAAACAAAATAATGTTATATATTCTAAAATTCGATTATTAAGATGCTTTACCTAATATTTAGTCTAAAAATCATTATTGCTTTTTACGGCTTCGTATCTTTGAGATATAACTTTTATTAATTTTACAGCACAATAGGTTGAAGTTTAGCCAAATTTTTCGAATTTCCCAGTTTTGCTTTAGTGTGTAAATACAGTGCTCACACATTTTCCATCAGACTAACATATAATACTATGTTCTGCTCTTCGAGCTTGACAAATATACATACATGCGATGTTTTAGGTCGTCTTCTTGAAGCTTCTAGGAAGCATTATTGCTATACTATCGTCTAATATATTTGAATAAATATTTCATATAAATTGTTTTCATTTATTACGAGGTTAAATTCTCGGAGAGGCACACCAATATTTATGCTTTGAGAGACACCCACATTTATTTACAATTAGAAAGATGCTTCGTCATTAAAGATTACATTCGATAAATTTTATCAATATTCATTTGAATCCACTTGAATCGTTTTTGGCCGTGTTTTTTCCAACGGCAGGTGTTTTTGTCGTCGACGTAGAATAGCACTCAGGCGAAAATTTAAACTCTTTTTACACGACATATTATCCTTGGCTAAATGCAAGAAAAGGCGTTTCTTAAAGAATTCGTGCAGTGACATTGGTTTCTAGTAGATGTTCATGTAAACTATGATCTAAAAGATCGTCTATTTCTTTTGGTTTAACTTTTTGCAAAGTTTAGAGACTCCATATATTTTCCAGAGGCAAAGAGCGACATTTTAAGTCTACTTCCATGTCTGCATAAAAATACAGCTTCCATTCGTTTATAATAAACAACGTTCAATTCGATTCATCTCTCTACAAATTAAACGTATGATTAATAGACATCGGAAGATGCATAGTAAACAGTAACCTCACTTTTCTCTTGGATTAGTCAACGATTCACATTTTGTCGTGCTATCGTATTTGTTTTTACGCCCTTATGGAACTAACTGTACACTAATTAGTTAACTTCAAACAAATATACGACAGTATAAACAGAAAGATATTAATAAAAGATATCTTGTGACACACGTGCAGTGTGAAGGGGGTACCTATTTATACCACCTATGTATACTGCGCATAGTTTGTAAGGTAGTATATACGCTGCGTTTGACTGTATAGTTACGTTTTTTTAATAAAACTTGGTTCTTCAACGTAAAATATTCATTTCACTTAATGATTACAAAAAAAAAAACACCAAAAAACACTACTAGGTACTAATAAATTTTGAATATTTAAAACGCATACTCTTTAAACTGTTCCTGTTTACGTTATTTTTAATTGTTGCTTTATAAAAACCTCGTTGAACTGGTATTAATATACAGAAGACAGTACATCAATGCCATGCTATTTAATATAATACTTAGCACGACTAATGAGAGATTGTAACTTGTGATGCACAATTATTTAAAAATGTATATAAATAAGAGCATATGCCGACGACGGCAATTATAGTAAGGAATAAGCAGAGTCGAAAAGACGTTAATTAACATTAATAAGGTTGTTCAAAAAAGGGTCTCCAAATGAAATAAGAAAAAAAAATATGTGAGGGAGTAGAAAAAGAAAGCAAAACCAGGAATTTATGAATTCGAGGAAGTGGAAGACTAAATATTTATGAACAGTGGTAAATAACAAGAACAATAGAGATAGAGAAATGTATTAGAGAATATGATTAGGAAGAGTAAAATATTGCAAACGCAAAACAATGGGAAATAAGAAAATAAGTAGAAACGCTAAGTTAAAAATATTTGAAGCATTAATAAGACCAGTAACATATGAAACAAAAACGATGACCTTAACGAGTAAAGATGAAGACATATGAAAATACTATTAAAATTATTATAATTAAAAGTTTTCGAAGGAAAAATAAAACCAGAGAATATTAGACTGACAAATACGGAAATAAATGAAAATCTGAAAGAATAAAATATTTCAGTATAAGAGATGAAGGTAATTATTGAGAACAACAACTAGAATAGACATATTGCTGTGTTATGTGCTATGGAGGTTTTCATCTTCTTGCTTATAGAGGATGTATAAATAAACTTTGAGAATGAAAATCAAGCTGATGAGATGAATATTCTCGTACAGCAAAATATTTAATTAAAATGGAGACTATGAAATTCTGTTGTAAAATGTTTAAAAAAGACTGAACAGGTTCTTTTTAATCACTCAGGCTCAGGATCCAGTTAACACAATACTCAGATAAGTACAACGCTAGATTACTTACAAACTATTATTTTATTAACTTTGTCAATATTATCTAGACATTATTGATAAATGAGTTGAATAACGATACTTACAAATAACATATACAGTTCTGAGGAAAGATTAGTAATCTTTAAGACATCTTTAAATATAACGTACACAGTAATTGAGTGTTTTATTTATGTACAGAAGTGATATTAAATAGTAATTAAATCGAAATAACTACAGATAGATGTATTCACTCTTCCGGCTATCTACGACCTACTCATATGACTTGTGAGTATGTATTTTTCACCATAACAAAATTGAAATATTGCAAAGCAATTATAATCAAAAGTAAACAAAACTTTTTATTTCTCGTTTGCCTTCGAATCGAATTAAAAAAATAATTCTCAACGCATCCGTCGTTTAGAGGCTATCCATCAACTAATAGCACGCGTCCACAACTAGATGTTTAATAAGAATACGCTACTGAAAATTTTTAAAAATTAAAATTTTTAAAAATTAGGTTTCTTATGATCCGACTTACATTGTATCTTAAATCGAAATAATGTAGTTAATAAAAGTTCAATCAAGAAGTCGATTATTTAAAATTTTAATGAAATTAAATCAAACCAAATATTTTAAAATGTCATTAGTATACTAAAACTGGAAGCGTGAGGGCGCCTCTAGCATTTCATCTGAAAAGTAATTGAATTAACTGAAGTTATAAGGAGCGATTATATACAAAATTTCTATACGTTTGAACACCTGGAATAAGAGACGAATTCTTCTCGGATCGACTGTCTGTCCATATTTTATACCCGTGTCAATTGATCGTTGGGTAAGTCGTTACGCAAACACGCAAAAATTACTAGTCGTGTCTTCACCGACCACGTCATCGTTTCATTAAGTCTGTTTTCTCTTTTCCGAATGTCTTGAATTTTGCTTATTTACCTTCGATTTTCTCACTTTTCATATTTTTAAATAAAATCTATAAAATTAATACTGCATTCTGTCGGACATTTCTCCCATAATGGTTATATCTACCATTTGAAGAATTGTTTCGCGATTTCTGTAATATTTGTTAATACAATCATTAATATCGATGTTCTGACGAAACTTTGATCTTGCTTGAACTTTCAAAACACTAGATACTTACAAAACTACATAGAGATTGTATATTAATATTTATTTCCCATTATCATTGTACCTAACCATATTGATAGAATAGTATGGTCGGTACAATGCTAATTCGAAATAATACCGTTTACTATATGCCATTTTGTATATATTGTACGTAATATTACACGATGTTGTTTTTCAGTATATATCAACTTAAACTACATTCCGTCCACTTCCAGTGTTACAAGAAATCATGTTCGAACCCTTGAATTGTGTACAATAGAAGTGTTTTTGGTCAATAAATTACCCTTTATTGAGGTTGTGGAATACAAGTCTCGTACAATAAGGAAAATCTAGTAGATTCATGATCATCTCACTATTTTACTCATGTTGAAAACAAAATAATCTTTATAAAATTGCATGAATTCTTTTCAAAATCAAGTAAAACCTTTTTAATGTTCATCTTTGTATACAGTGATTTAATGTTTTTACAAGTATTCTAATCCTTTTACGTAGTGAAGTAATGTATATAAGTGCATTAAGGGTGAATTTTTTATAGCATCACATTTTATACATTTGACACACATTACACACTAGACATTTATATAACATAGTTATATAAATGTCTAGTTTAAAATGCAAAGCAATATATGCATATGATAGATACATTCTTGTGTATCGAATTCAATGAATAGAAATCGAAAACAGTAGACGAAATTGATCTAATCGTCACAAAACATGATTGGGTAAAGAAGCTAAGCCCATTATTATA
>JAVIWB010002384.1:0-10241 GCA_031893035.1 Dermolepida albohirtum
GTCCTGTAGCTTTCAAACGACCAAAAAAAATTTTTTTTTGGGGGTTTTTAATTTTGGGAAAGCTTTACGGCTTTAAAAAGAACTTGTACCTTTCTTCCAAAGTTATTGGTTAGGATAGGACCCTGTAGCGTTACGGAAATGACTTTCGGGGTTTTTTTGGTTGGACATAGAGGCACCTTTTTAGCGTTCAAACCGAAAATTTATTTTTTTTAGTTTTGGCCTTAGAGACAGACGAGCTCCTTACGATGGGAAAAAACTTTCAAAAATATTGTTTTTTTTGGGGGCATAGAGGCCACTGTTTCGTGTTAAACCGAAAATTAATTTTTTTTTGGTTATTAGGGTTGAACGCCTAAAAGGCTCAAACTTTGGGGGTCTTTCAAAAATATTGTTTTTTGGGGACAAGAGTACAGACGTTACGCCCCTTCAAAAGAAAATTTTTTTTTGTTCCAAGTTTTACACTTTAAAAGCCTCAACAAAACATTGGTTTTCCTCTTTTAAAAATATTGTTTTTTTTGGGGGCATAGAGGCCACTGTTTGCGTTAAACCGAAATTTTACCTTTCCCGGGGTTTTAGGACTTTTGAAGTGACAGACTTAGCGTTACGGGAAATGCTTTCAAAAAGTTTTTTTTGGTTGACTTTTAAAAGTACAGACGTTACGCTGCTTCAAAAGTTGTTTTTTTTGTTCCAAGTTTTACGACTTTAAAAGCCTCAACAAAACATGTACTTTCCCTTTTAAAAATTTGTTTTTTTGGGGGCATAGAGGGAAAAGACGTTACGCTGCTTCAAAAGAAAATTTTTTTTTGTTCCAAGTTTTACGACCCTTAAAAGCCTCAACGACAATGTACTTGTCGGGAAATGACTTTCAAAAAATTGAGGGTTTACTTTAGTTGTGAAACTGACCTGTTTAAAAGAAAAGTTTTTTGTTCCAAGTTTTACGACCTTAGGCCTCAAACAAAACATTGGTTTTCTCTCTTTCAAAAGTATGGTTTTTTGGGGCTAAAGAGTACAGACGTTACGCTGCTTCAAAAGAAAATTTTTTTTTTGTTCCAAGTTTTACGACCTTAGGCCTCAACAAAACATGTACTTTCGGCATTTCAAAATGAGTTTTTTTTGGGGGACTTAAGGTTGTGAAACTGACCCCTTTTAAAAGAAAATTTTTTTTTTGTTCCAAGTTTTACGACTTAAAAGCCTCAAACAACTAATTCGTTTCGGAAATATTTCAAAATGAGTTTTTTTTTGGGGGACATGTTGGAAGCGACCCGCTTCAAAAGAAAAGTTTTTTGTTCCAAGTTTTACGACCTTAGGCCTCAACAAAACGTACTTGTCGGGAAATGACTTAAAAGGATGGAGGTTTATTTTGTTTTGGGGAAACCCGACCCCTTTTAAAAGAAAATTTTTTTTTTGTTCCAAGTTTTACGACCCTTAAAAGCCTCAACAAAACATGTACTTTGTCGGAAATATTTCAAATGAGTTTTTTTTGGGGGATTTTTGTTGTCCCCCAAAAGCCTTTTAAAAGAAATTTTTTTTTGTTCCAAGTTTTACGACCCTTAAAAGCCTCAACGAACTACTGTCGTTATGGAAATGACTTTTAAAAGTATTGTTTTTTGGGGTTTTTTTAAAGTGAAGTTTAGTGCTTAAAAGAACATTTTTCCTTTCTTCCAAAACATTTGAACCCCCCGATACTGACTTAGGGGAAAGCTTTTAAAAGTATTTTTTTTTAGGGGGACTTATTTGGGGGAGTTTTTATGCTTTTTCCCAAAAAAGTTCTTTCTGTTCCAAAAAATTGGACCTTCCCTCGAAGGTCACGACTTTCAAACGCTTTTAAAAGTATTTTTTTTTAGGGGGACTTTAAGTGAAGTTTTTTGGTTCAAAAAAAATTGTACCCTGTTGGTTTTAAAAGACTTGACCCTCGAAGAGTTAAATTTGCGATTGGAAAGCCTTTTAAAAGTATGTTTTAGTCGGAAACTGACTTTCAAAAGTGATTGTTTTTTAGGTGTGTAAAAGTTATTAGCGACCTTAGAACGCCATCAGGCAGAGCTCACATGTAGCGTTAGTCGGAAACTGACTTTCAAAAGTGATTGTTTTTTATGTGTGTACTTATAGATTGTGACACGACTGTTACGCTGCTTCAAACCAGAACATTGTATCTCTTCTCGTTCCGAAGTTATTAGCGACCTTAGAACGCCATCAGACAGAGCTCACATGTAGCGTTAGTCGGAAACTGACTTTCAAAAGTGATTGTTTTTTAGGTGTGTACTTATAGATTGTGACACGACTGTTACGCTGCTTCAAACCAGAACATTGTATCTCTTCTCGTTCCGAAGTTATTAGCGACCTTAGAACGCCATCAGACAGAGCTCACATGTAGCGTTAGTCGGAAACTGACTTTCAAAAGTGATTGTTTTTTAGGTGTGTACTTATAGATTGTGACACGACTGTTACGCTGCTTCAAACCAGAACATTGTATCTCTTCTCGTTCCGAAGTTATTAGCGACCTTAGAACGCCATCAGACAGAGCTCACATGTAGCGTTAGTCGGAAACTGACTTTCAAAAGTGATTGTTTTTTAGGTGTGTACTTATAGATTGTGACACGACTGTTACGCTGCTTCAAACCAGAACATTGTATCTCTTCTCGTTCCGAAGTTATTAGCGACCTTAGAACGCCATCAGACAGAGCTCACATGTAGCGTTAGTCGGAAACTGACTTTCAAAAGTGATTGTTTTTTAGGTGTGTACTTATAGATTGTGACACGACTGTTACGCTGCTTCAAACCAGAACATTGTATCTCTTCTCGTTCCGAAGTTATTAGCGACCTTAGAACGCCATCAGACAGAGCTCACATGTAGCGTTAGTCGGAAACTGACTTTCAAAAGTGATTGTTTTTTAGGTGTGTACTTATAGATTGTGACACGACTGTTACGCTGCTTCAAACCAGAACATTGTATCTCTTCTCGTTCCGAAGTTATTAGCGACCTTAGAACGCCATCAGACAGAGCTCACATGTAGCGTTAGTCGGAAACTGACTTTCAAAAGTGATTGTTTTTTAGGTGTGTACTTATAGATTGTGACACGACTGTTACGCTGCTTCAAACCAGAACATTGTATCTCTTCTCGTTCCGAAGTTATTAGCGACCTTAGAACGCCATCAGACAGAGCTCACATGTAGCGTTAGTCGGAAACTGACTTTCAAAAGTGATTGTTTTTTATGTGTGTACTTATAGATTGTGACACGACTGTTACGCTGCTTCAAACCAGAACATTGTATCTCTTCTCGTTCCGAAGTTATTAGCGACCTTAGAACGCCATCAGGCAGAGCTCACATGTAGCGTTAGTCGGAAACTGACTTTCAAAAGTGATTGTTTTTTAGGTGTGTACTTATAGATTGTGACACGACTGTTACGCTGCTTCAAACCAGAACATTGTATCTCTTCTCGTTCCGAAGTTATTAGCGACCTTAGAACGCCATCAGACAGAGCTCACATGTAGCGTTAGTCGGAAACTGACTTTCAAAAGTGATTGTTTTTTAGGTGTGTACTTATAGATTGTGACACGACTGTTACGCTGCTTCAAACCAGAACATTGTATCTCTTCTCGTTCCGAAGTTATTAGCGACCTTAGAACGCCATCAGACAGAGCTCACATGTAGCGTTAGTCGGAAACTGACTTTCAAAAGTGATTGTTTTTTAGGTGTGTACTTATAGATTGTGACACGACTGTTACGCTGCTTCAAACCAGAACATTGTATCTCTTCTCGTTCCGAAGTTATTAGCGACCTTAGAACGCCATCAGACAGAGCTCACATGTAGCGTTAGTCGGAAACTGACTTTCAAAAGTGATTGTTTTTTAGGTGTGTACTTATAGATTGTGACACGACTGTTACGCTGCTTCAAACCAGAACATTGTATCTCTTCTCGTTCCGAAGTTATTAGCGACCTTAGAACGCCATCAGACAGAGCTCACATGTAGCGTTAGTCGGAAACTGACTTTCAAAAGTGATTGTTTTTTAGGTGTGTACTTATAGATTGTGACACGACTGTTACGCTGCTTCAAACCAGAACATTGTATCTCTTCTCGTTCCGAAGTTATTAGCGACCTTAGAACGCCATCAGACAGAGCTCACATGTAGCGTTAGTCGGAAACTGACTTTCAAAAGTGATTGTTTTTTAGGTGTGTACTTATAGATTGTGACACGACTGTTACGCTGCTTCAAACCAGAACATTGTATCTCTTCTCGTTCCGAAGTTATTAGCGACCTTAGAACGCCATCAGGCAGAGCTCACATGTAGCGTTAGTCGGAAACTGACTTTCAAAAGTGATTGTTTTTTAGGTGTGTACTTATAGATTGTGACACGACTGTTACGCTGCTTCAAACCAGAACATTGTATCTCTTCTCGTTCCGAAGTTATTAGCGACCTTAGAACGCCATCAGACAGAGCTCACATGTAGCGTTAGTCGGAAACTGACTTTCAAAAGTGATTGTTTTTTAGGTGTGTACTTATAGATTGTGACACGACTGTTACGCTGCTTCAAACCAGAACATTGTATCTCGTCTCGTTCCGAAGTTATTAGCGACCTTAGAACGCCATCAGACAGAGCTCACATGAAGCGTTAGGCGGAAACTGACTTTCAAAAGTGATTGTTTTTTAGGTGTGTACTTATAGATTGTGACACGACTGTTACGCTGCTTCAAACCAGAACATTGTATCTCTTCTCGTTCCGAAGTTATTAGCGACCTTAGAACGCCATCAGACAGAGCTCACATGTTGCGTTTGCGGAAACTGACTTTCAAAAGTGATTGTTTTTTTAGGTGTGTACTTATAGATTGTGACACGACTGTTACGCTGCTTCAAACCAGAACATTGTATCTCTTCTCGTTCCGAAGTTATTAGCGACCTTAGAACGCCATCAGGCAGAGCTCACATTTAGCGTTAGGCGGAAACTGACTTTCAAAAGTGATTGTTTTTTAGGTGTGTACTTATAGATTGTGACACGACTGTTGCGCTGCTTCAAACTAGAACATTGTATCTCTTCTCGTTCCGAAGTTATTAGCGACCTTAGAACGCCATCAGACAGAGCTCACATGTAGCGTTAGTCGGAAACTGACTTTCAAAAGTGATTGTTTTTTAGGTGTGTACTTATAGATTGTGACACGACTGTTACGCTGCTTCAAACCAGAACATTGTGTCTCTTCTGGTTCCGAAGTTATTAGCGACTTTAGAACGCTATCAGGCAGAGCTCACATGTAGCGTTAGTCGGAAACTGACATTCAAAAGTGATTGTTTTTTAGGTGTGTACTTATAGATTTGTGACACGACTGTTACGCTGCTTCAAACCAGAACATTGTATCTCTTCTCGTTCCGAAGTTATTAGCGACCTTAGAACGCCATCAGGCAGAGCTCACATGTAGCGTTAGTCGGAAACTGACTTTCAAAAGTGATTGTTTTTTATGTGTGTACTTATAGATTGTGACACGACTGTTACGCTGCTTCAAACCAGAACATTGTATCTCTTCTCGTTCCGAAGTTATTAGCGACCTTAGAACGCCATCAGACGGAGCTCACATGCAGCGTTAGGCGGAAACTGACTTTCAAAAGTGATTGTTTTTTAGGTGTGTACTTATAGATTGTGACACGACTGTTACGCTGCTTCAAACCAGAACATTGTATCTCTTCTCGTTCCGAAGTTATTAGCGACCTTAGAACGCCATCAGACAGAGCACACATGTAGCGTTAGGGAAACTGACTTTCAAAAGTGATTGTTTTTTAGGTGTGTACTTATAGATTGTGACACGACTGTTACGCTGCTTCAAACCAGAACATTGTATCTCTTCTCGTTCCGAAGTTATTAGCGACCTTAGAACGCCATCAGACAGAGCTCACATGTAGCGTTAGGCGGAAACTGACTTTCAAAAGTGATTGTTTTTTAGATGTGTACTTATAGATTGTGACACGACTGTTACGCTGCTTCAAACCAGAACATTGTATCTCTTCTCGTTCCGAAGTTATTAGCGACCTTAGAACGCCATCAGACAGAGCTCACATGTAGCGTTAGGCGGAAACTGACTTTCAAAAGTGATTGTTTTTTAGGTGTGTACTTATAGATTGTGACACGACTGTTACGCTGCTTCAAACCAGAACATTGTATCTCTTCTCGTTCCGAAGTTATTAGCGACCTTAAAACGCCATCAGACAGAGCTCACATGTAGCGTTAGGCGGAAACTGACTTTCAAAAGTGATTGTTTTTTAGGTGTGTACTTATAGATTGTGACACGACTGTTACGCTGCTTCAAACCAGAACATTGTATCTCTTCTCGTTCCGAAGTTATTAGCGACCTTAGAACGCCATCAGACAGAGCTCACATGTAGCGTTAGGCGGAAACTGACTTTCAAAAGTGATTGTTTTTTAGGTGTGTACTTATAGATTGTGACACGACTGTTACGCTGCTTCAAACCAGAACATTGTATCTCTTCTCGTTCCGAAGTTATTAGCGACCTTAAAACGCCATCAGACAGAGCTCACATGTAGCGTTAGTCGGAAACTGACTTTCAAAAGTGATTGTTTTTTATGTGTGTACTTATAGATTGTGACACGACTGTTACGCTGCTTCAAACCAGAACATTGTATCTCTTCTCGTTCCGAAGTTATTAGCGACCTTAGAACGCCATCAGGCAGAGCTCACATGTAGCGTTAGTCGGAAACTGACTTTCAAAAGTGATTGTTTTTTAGGTGTGTACTTATAGATTGTGACACGACTGTTACGCTGCTTCAAACCAGAACATTGTATCTCTTCTCGTTCCGAAGTTATTAGCGACCTTAGAACGCCATCAGACAGAGCTCACATGTAGCGTTAGGCGGAAACTGACTTTCAAAAGTGATTGTTTTTTAGGTGTGTACTTATAGATTGTGACACGACTGTTACGCTGCTTCAAACCAGAACATTGTATCTCTTCTCGTTCCGAAGTTATTAGCGACCTTAGAACGCCATCAGACAGAGCTCACATGTAGCGTTAGGGGGAAACTGACTTTCAAAAGTGATTGTTTTTTAGGTGTGTACTTATAGATTGTGACACGACTGTTACGCTGCTTCAAACCAGAACATTGTATCTCTTCTCGTTCCGAAGTTATTAGCGACCTTAGAACGCCATCAGACAGAGCTCACATGTAGCGTTAGGCGGAAACTGACTTTCAAAAGTGATTGTTTTTTAGGTGTGTACTTATAGATTGTGACACGACTGTTACGCTGCTTCAAACCAGAACATTGTATCTCTTCTCGTTCCGAAGTTATTAGCGACCTTAGAACGCCATCAGACAGAGCTCACATGTAGCGTTAGGCGGAAACTGACTTTCAAAAGTGATTGTTTTTTAGGTGTGTCCTTATAGATTGTGACACGACTGTTACGCTGCTTCAAACCAGAACATTGTATCTCTTCTCGTTCCGAAGTTATTAGCGACCTTAGAACGCCATCAGACAGAGCACACATGTAGCGTTAGGCGGAAACTGACTTTCAAAAGTGATTGTTTTTTAGGTGTGTACTTATAGATTGTGACACGACTGTTACGCTGCTTCAAACCAGAACATTGTATCTCTTCTCGTTCCGAAGTTATTAGCGACCTTAGAACGCCATCAGGCAGAGCTCACATGTAGCGTTAGTCGGAAACTGACTTTCAAAAGTGATTATTTTTTATGTGTGTACTTATAGATTGTGACACGACTGTTACGCTGCTTCAAACCAGAACATTGTATCTCTTCTCGTTCCGAAGTTATTAGCGACCTTAGAACGCCATCAGACAGAGCTCACATGTAGCGTTAGGCGGAAACTGACTTTCAAAAGTGATTGTTTTTTAGGTGTGTACTTATAGATTGTGACACGACTGTTACGCTGCTTCAAACCAGAACATTGTATCTCTTCTCGTTCCGAAGTTATTAGCGACCTTAGAACGCCATCAGGCAGAGCTCACATGTAGCGTTAGGCGGAAACTGACTTTCAAAAGTGATTGTTTTTTAGGTGTGTACTTATAGATTGTGACACGACTGTTACGCTGCTTCAAACCAGAACATTGTATCTCTTCTCGTTCCGAAGTTATTAGCGACCTTAGAACGCCATCAGACAGAGCTCACATGTAGCGTTAGGCGGAAACTGACTTTCAAAAGTGATTGTTTTTTATGTGTGTACTTATAGATTGTGACACGACTGTTACGCTGCTTCAAACCAGAACATTGTATCTCTTCTCGTTCCGAAGTTATTAGCGACCTTAGAACGCCATCAGGCAGAGCTCACATGTAGCGTTAGGCGGAAACTGACTTTCAAAAGTGATTGTTTTTTATGTGTGTACTTATAGATTGTGACACGACTGTTACGCTGCTTCAAACCAGAACATTGTATCTCTTCTCGTTCCGAAGTTATTAGCGACCTTAGAACGCCATCAGACAGAGCACACATGTAGCGTTAGGCGGAAACTGACTTTCAAAAGTGATTGTTTTTTAGGTGTGTACTTATAGATTGTGACACGACTGTTACGCTGCTTCAAACCAGAACATTGTATCTCTTCTCGTTCCGAAGTTATTAGCGACCTTAGAACGCCATCAGGCAGAGCTCACATGTAGCGTTAGTCGGAAACTGACTTTCAAAAGTGATTGTTTTTTAGGTGTGTACTTATAGATTGTGACACGACTGTTACGCTGCTTCAAACCAGAACATTGTATCTCTTCTCGTTCCGAAGTTATTAGCGACTTTAGAACGCCATCAGACAGAGCTCACATGTAGCGTTAGGCGGAAACTGACTTTCAAAAGTGATTGTTTTTTAGGTGTGTACTTATAGATTGTGACACGACTGTTACGCTGCTTCAAACCAGAACATTGTATCTCTTCTCGTTCCGAAGTTATTAGCGACCTTAGAACGCCATCAGGCAGAGCTCACATGTAGCGTTAGTCGGAAACTGACTTTCAAAAGTGATTGTTTTTTAGGTGTGTACTTATAGATTGTGACACGACTGTTACGCTGCTTCAAACCAGAACATTGTATCTCTTCTCGTTCCGAAGTTATTAGCGACCTTAGAACGCCATCAGGCAGAGCTCACATGTAGCGTTAGTCGGAAACTGACTTTCAAAAGTGATTGTTTTTTAGGTGTGTACTTATAGACTGTGACACGACTGTTACGCTGCTTCAAACCAGAACATTGTATCTCTTCTCGTTCCGAAGTTATTAGCGACCTTAGAACGCCATCAGACAGAGCTCACATGTAGCGTTAGGCGGAAACTGACTTTCAAAAGTGATTGTGTTTTAGGTGTGTACTTATAGATTGTGACACGACTGTTACGCTGCTTCAAACCA
Organism: Dermolepida albohirtum; assembly: GCA_031893035.1. Lineage (NCBI taxonomy): Eukaryota > Metazoa > Arthropoda > Insecta > Coleoptera > Scarabaeidae > Dermolepida > Dermolepida albohirtum. Next base: position 9,336 of record JAVIWB010002384.1, read on the forward strand.
GAACATTGTATCTCTTCTCGTTCCGAAGTTATTAGCGACCTTAGAAAGCCATCAGGCAGAGCTCACATGTAGCGTTAGTCGGAAACTGACTTTCAAAAGTGATTGTTTTTTAGGCGTATGCTTATGGATTGTTACACGACTGTTACGCTGCTTCAAACCAGAACATTGTATCTCTTCTCGTTCCGAAGTTATTAGCGACCTTAGAACGCCATCAGACAGAGCTCACATGTAGCGTTAGGCGGAAACTGACTTTCAAAAGTGATTGTTTTTTAGGTGTGTACTTATAGATTGTGACACGACTGTTACGCTGCTTCAAACCAGAACATTGTATCTCTCTCGTTCCGAAGTTATTAGCGACCTTAGAACGCCATCAGACAGAGCTCACATGTAGCGTTAGTCGGAAACTGACTTTCAAAAGTGATTGTTTTTTAGGTGTGTACTTATAGATTGTGACACAACTGTTACGCTGCTTCAAACCAGAACATTGTATCTCTTCTCGTTCCGAAGTTATTAGCGACCTTAGAACGCCATCAGACAGAGCTTACATGTAGCGTTAGTCGGAAACTGACTTTCAAAAGTGATTATTTTTTAGGTGTGTGTCGGAAACTGACTTTCAAAAGTGATTGTTTTTTAGGTGTGTACTTATAGATTGTGACACGACTGTTACGCTGCTTCAAACCAGAACATTGTATCTCTTCTCGTTCCGAAGTTATTAGCGACCTTAGAACGCCATCAGACAGAGCTCACATGTAGCGTTAGTCGGAAACTGACTTTCAAAAGTGATTGTTTTTTAGGTGTGTACTTATAGATTGTGACACGACTGTTACGCTGCTTCAAACCAGAACATTGTATCTCTTCTCGTTCCGAAGTTATTAGCGACCTTAGAACGCCATCAGACAGAGCTCA
>JAVIWB010002385.1:0-10311 GCA_031893035.1 Dermolepida albohirtum
AAGTTTTTTGTTAGTTTTAAATGCAATTCATATAAATTTAGTTCTAATCTACTTCTTTTGCTGTACAGATATTTCATTTCCATTTTTAACCATTTCATTTTCGCATATGAAATGACTTTCTCGTTCATTCTACAATTTGATGTGACATTTACTTTAATAAATTTTGGGAAAACATTTCTACTTCTACAGCGATTCAAGAAATTTATATCTGCACTTATAAACTTAACTTTACTATATATCTTGTGAAATGTGTTGTACTCCTTTGACCGGGAAGTCATCTTGTAGTTGAATTTGATGGAGCCTGTGGTTGATTGACTTGATCAATAAGGTTGACATATAACCCCTTTCCACATTAACTTTTGTAAATTCTGTTGGTTGTCGAAATGCGTATACAGAATTTACAAAAGTTAATGTGGAAAGGGGTTATATATCAACCTTATTGATCAAACCATTTTGTAAATTAATTATTTATTAGATAGGTTGTCACAACTTTACACACTAAAGCTTCATATGCATCTGCCCCGATTATGCATAACAGGAAATATATATACTTGCATATCGAAGAAAACTGGTTTGCATAAACCCACTATATATTTAACGAACATAATGAAGGTTTTAATTTTAGAACATGAAAAAACCACAATAATATCTCATTATTATACTTTCAAATCAGATAGTGTATTTTTTTAGCAAACAAAATATTTTCTCATCCTATCTATTTGAGTAAAGAAAGAGTAATTTAATTGTACCATCGATATACGTGATAATTTTAGATAAAAATACTTATTATAAACTACAAAATGATATCTAATAGTATAATACTAATCTATTTTATAAACAGGTACACTCCCTCATACAATTTTTGGTGAATAGAGCTATTTTTGGGATTTGATTCTAGCGCGAAACATTTCTAGTAGAAGCCTGTATATCTAGTTCGGTAACACAATACATCGCGCAGTATTTAGAATTAGATATTGTTTATGAAAATTATGATAGAAGATCTGTATGTAGTTAAGTACATTTATATAACAACTTTTTATGGTATACCATTATTGAATAGTTTCTTATTAATAATTCCCGATAGCACAAAAAAAGGTAGTCGAAATATACCTCAGGGTACGTATTCCGATAGTTCAGCTAATGCGTGTTATACCCTCTTATCGAACTAGATATACAGCCTTCTATAAGAAACGTTTCGCGCTAGTATCAAATCCCGAGTATAGCTCAATTCACCCAAAATTGTATGAGGGAGTGTAAGAAAAGATGATAACATCTTGTCTACAGATAAATGTACCTGTTTATAGAATAGACTAGTACTATTTGAAATCACTTCGCAGTTTATAATAAATTTTTGTATCTAAAGTTATAACGTATGTCAACTAGCGAGATCCCTAATATAATCTAGAGAATTTTTACGAAAGCGGCAACAGCTAGATGTCAATACATAGTGACACATGATTAGCTAGGAGTAATACTATATTAATGTTAATAGTATATTAATGTTATTTTTAAAGTAGAGTGTGTTAAGGAACGACTTAAGATTAAAACAAATTTTTAATGATAGTATCTATATAGATCTGTTAAGTAATAGCAAAGATTATTTTAATTATTCCAGCATTTTACCACTAGATGTCCAATGATAGTTCTGTCAATAAGAACAATTATTCTCCACGGCGAACACGGTTATATGAAGAAATTCTTAAACATACCTCAGGCTGCTAATGTTTAACCGATCTTATTCAATTTGTGGATCTACTTTCCAAAAATGCTGCCTGAAGAAATAAGTGTTTATTTACATTTATTACCTGCTAAACCCCTTGCACTTCGTCAAAGCACGCGCCGTAGATGGACCACTCGCAACATCAATTCTATTAATTACCATAATCCTTCAATAAAATTGTATATGGATAAGCAAGAATAAGTATTTCGATTTAAATTTCAGTAACAAAAGAAACTAATTGTTTGTTAAATATACCAGAAAAGAAGTTATAAACATTTTAATTCTGAAAATCTTAACATAAACACCAATATTACTGTAATGGCAATAATAATAAGTTTTATTTCTAAAGCAAAGCATATACAATACGTATCTAATATACAAAAATAGTAATTCATACATATTACATACACATTCGTATGCCAGAAACAAGTCTCAAAAGGAAAAAGGATATTACATATTTTGACATAGAAAGTCATTTATTCAAGACCTTTTATATTTTATTGTAAGCAGATACCGTTAAAGGTTGCCCCTAAAAATATAGAACTTGGTGATATCTCTAATAGTACGTGGTAAGTTGTGTACTTTACAATCCATAAAATATGTTCCTTTTGGGAACATAGTCTTTGCATGTGAAGCAGATAATAAATAATAGTCAGTTCACGTAATATATTTATGAGTTGCATTGCCACTCGAAAAAGCGTTTTTCTTCATAAAACTGAAGCGTAGAAGATCTGTATAATTGTCATAAAAAGTTAGTAGCGGATTATTTCGTGTTCTCTGCAGGAATCCCTATAGCCCAACCCAAAGATTATTCTCAGTTCCCGTTCCTGGATAAGGAGCACCCTGCCCACCACTGGCGACACTTCACAGTGTATCACACCATAGCTCATGGAAGAAACAAAATTAGCGTGATAGAAACGTTACAGGTTCTACAGAACCTTAACTTAAGGGTAAAACACACCTTAGTCAGTGTACTGCATATATTATGCTAGACCAATAGTTAATACATAAGCAAAGCGTTTATTACCTCTGCCTTTCTTTCAGTTACTGTCATCAGTTGCCTACTTGTGTACCCATAAGTGTATCCACTGATTTATAACATATAGCTAGGTTTTCCCAGTCTTCTTTTGTAATTTTCGTAAATTTCTCTTTTACTAAAATTTCTGAATCAATTAATTTGAACGTAATATTTCTCTGCCCAACTTATGTTTGACAGGAACCCATATTAATTCAATGAAATTGATTTTCGGGTGACACGGTGGTAGTCTTAAATATATATGTTCATGTTTACGAACTAACTCGTCAAATATACCTCACATATTTGTTGGTATTTTTTTTCAGCTGGTGAAATTTCGGTTTTAACATATTTAGATAAAACTTTAACTTTTCTTCATTTCACATTTTTATTACTTGAGCGAAGTGCTTGATCTATTTGAACACTATGGTACAGTGTATTATCTGCAATTAGTACAGAATTAGGTGAGAAATTTGGAATAAGTTTTTCTAGTAACCATTACTCATAATTTCTAGAATTTATCTTATGATAATCTTCACTTTTATTACTCTTCTACCCACCTACATGAATTATAATTAACCATTTTCCATTAGATATTAACGAAAATAGACTATTTCCATTTTTGTCATTCTAACTTTTAGAAAAAATCTGTTTCCTGTGTATGTACGTTTCATTTAAAGATGCTATGCTTGCATTACGAAAATATCTAATTTAGTCCAAGTAAGAAATTCGTTATTCATGAACATTTATCTTTTCAACTAGAACCTGACGATTGTTTGTGTTTTTTCACTTTTTTGAGGCCTCATTCCTTTAAAATATCTTTTAGCAACGTATTCCAACCAAATCACCTAAACCTTCCTTATGTACATACATATATGGTATAATGTATTTTCTATAACTCGTTCTTCTATTTTATGAAAGATAAATAATGTTTCATCATCACGACGTTGATATTCTGGTACTGAACATTCAGTCTTTTTGGGTGTGGAAATCGGTTCATTATTTTCTAATTAAAGCTGCCCTTGACCAACAATATATTTCACTCGTTTGAACGAAATGATTTTAAAGCATCACCATCACTATTCTTTCTTTTCAGAGACGTATATACATTACAAACGATTTCTTACCCCTGTCCATGAATTACTGAATGAATTTGTTATTACATATTACGTACATATTAATTTAAAACTGTTAATAAAACATTATACTAATTGTTTAGTAACACTAATCTCTATACGTTGTTACCGTTACTAATATTAAAACGTTAAATAGTAATAAAGAAACTTCATTGTTTCTTAAGCTAAAGTAATACTGTAATATTTAGCTAGTAGGAAACAATTATAAAGATATATGTACAAAGGATACTAGGAAAGTTTTGCAATATCACGCAACAATGAATCGTGGCAAGCTATTTGTCGCTGCATGTTGAGACATGTTCATACATGCATAGTAGCCGCCGCACCATGTCGATGGGCTCAGTTATTCATTAGCAGTGAGAGTGTAAAGTGCTTGCGACGGCATCCTGGTCACGAAATGAGATAAGGGCAGTTTTGTGAGTGGTTTAAACGTAGACCAGTGCTTCGAAGAAATGACTCTTGCACTAGGTGATGTTTGTCCACATCGCACAACGATATTCAGGTGGTACAGAGAATTGCAAAGTAGAAATTTAACGGTGGATAATGCTGAAAGGCTGGGTAGGAAAACGTTACTACTATGAGGAAAATGCTTGGCGAGGACAGCCGAGTGACGTACCAACAGATAGAGAGTACTTCAGGCCTAAATGTACCAGTAATCCGTTCAATTCTGCATGACTATTTGCACGTGAAGAAAGTTTGTTCTCTCTGGGTGCCGCATCGACTGACTAAATAGCAGATGATACGACATGTGACTTGGTACTGGGAGATGCAAAAATTTTAATAAGGACAATCTCGATATGTGAACAACATCGTGACAGGTGACGAGACTTGACTGTACTATTACGATGTGCCGCCCAAAGCTCAAAACAAAGTTTGGGTCTTTGATGATGAGAAGATACCCGTAGTTGTCAGAAAATCCCGATCTGTAAAGAAGAAAATTATAGCTGAATTTTTCAAATCGACTGAAATTGTGAAAAGCGTCGTTTTGTACACACAGAAGACAGTCACAGCTAAGTGGTATACTGAACTGTGCCTGCCTAAAGCCACTGGATCTATGAAGAACCTACGGCCAAAGTCAAGAATGGACACCTGGTTGCTCCAGCACGATAATGCTCAAGCTCACAGCGCCAAAGCCTGCACCGAATATTTGACCACGACAGGATTGAAACAGCTCAAGCTCCCACCCTACAGTACAGATCTTGCTCCTTTCGACTTTGCACTGTTCCCGCATCTGAAAATGAAGCTAAAAGGGAGGCGGTTTTCCTGTTGCGGGTTGGGACAACGAGTGTGCTTTACTCCCTAGTGAAACTTGGCAGAACTGGTTTAAAAATTGGTATCGGAGGATGGTGAGGTATATTGAGTGTAGAGGAAATTACTTTGAAAAAAGTAAATAGACAAAGCTGTATTGCAAAACTTTCCTAGTACCCTTTGTATATATATATATATATATATATATATATATATATATAAACACACACACACATGTATATTGCTTGTTACGAATGCATTTTGCCCTTCAGTTTATTTTTGAGATTTACGGCTTGATTTTCAATACGTTTGTTTACATCGCTCACATTTCGTTCTACACTACTGTATCTCAGTATTACCATGTTTACAAATATTCTTGTTGACTAATTTTTCCTTACATAATAGTTTTGCGGTTTAAGTTTTTCATGCTATACTTTCTATAACTTGCTTCATCTAGGAGTTTATCATTATAGAATCTGTTAGTTGATGTTGTAGCCATTATTTTGGAATTAGGTTAACGCCGTATTTACTTATGCATCCTTTCTTGTTGAATATTTTATATTTTGTAAGGTATTATTTTTATTTATATACAGGCATGTATTAATCAGCTGTTCGATTGTGAAAATATGTATTTGGCTTTGTAAATTCACTAGCTTCAACTGTGCGTATCACTCTAATATTTTTGTTTTATAATTACTTTTATCTTTTGAATTATAACCAATTTTGGATTAATTCTATTTAAAATCATTCTGCTATTTTTAATTATCCCGACATTGTCATCTTAGTTACTATTTTACGAAGATTATGTTTTCCTTTAGTTACAGTGTTTAGTTAGTTTTCAAACATTTAACTGTTTTCGTATTTGATTTTCCAGTTATTTTAATACATTTTATAATTAACTGTATTTTAGTAAATCATTATTATTTTCTTCGCTCTCTCTTCTGTCGTTTATTGCTAAATATATTAGATTGTGACTCGATTAAATTTCCTTCTTGCTAAGAATGTTAATTAATAACACCCTATCAACTACATATGTTTCATCGAATACACGAATCGTCAGGTTGATTTGTGTTATTAATGAATAATTCCTTCAGAGTGTATTATCATATCTTTCGATACAGAAAATAATGAAAATATCACATCTCCCTCTCTCGACCAATACATAAATGTATTGACCGACAAAGCAAGAACGCTTCTATCTTACAGATCGGAGACTATGTTTCCAGTGTATAATAGACAGAAACTTACATCTCGGCTTTATGACATAAAGCCGAGATGTAAGTTTCTGTCTATTATACACTGGAAACATAGTCTCCGATCTGTAAGATAGAAGCGTTCTTGCTTTGTCGGTCAATACATTTATGTATTGGTCGAGAGAGGGAGATGTGATATTTTCATTATTTTCTGTATCGAAAGATATGATAATACACTCTGAAGGAATTATTCATTAATAACACAAATCAACCTGACGATTCGTGTATTCGATGAAACATATGTAGTTGATAGGGTGTTATTAATAATAGAATGATTCCTTTTAACATTCTTTAATTGGCATAAAGCCGAGATGTAAGTTTCTGTCTATTATACACTGGAAACATAGTCTCCGATCTGTAAGATAGAAGCGTTCTTGCTTTGTCGGTCAATACATTTATGTATTGGTCGAGAGAGGGAGATGTGATATTTTCATTCTTGCTAAGAGATTAAAATTAACAATGTACTCGGTTTAAAAACGTTTTCGATGATGGGATTGATTTCATTCAATACAAAATTTGGGATTAATAAAATAGTGACTTTTTAAAAATCAGTTTCGTAGCGCGAGGATTTTTAAAGCAAGTTTTATCAACTTATAGATTAATCGATTATTATCTTGGCAAGATAATGGAATTTTAATGGACTCTCTACTTTACCGAGGTACACACTTACTAATATTACTATGTGTTTGCAATATTTTTACACTTTTTAGTTTAGATATTTTAAATCCTTGACCCTGGTATTACATCTGTGTTGATCACCTGTACGTAAATCAATCAGAGAAAATGAAAGCACTAAAGATAATTTACAAAATTATTTAGAGAACTAGAGATGTATATTTACGGTCAAGCCATAAAATATAAGGTAAGACCTAGCCATTTTATTCATGCCAACCAATAAAAATGAAAAATAGTGGCCTATAACTTTTTTTTCTGTCAAAATCCAATGTACTTTAAAAAGTTGCAGAAAAATAATAATATACAATCTGCGACTAATTTTTGTATTTAAGAACTTCTGTACAGTAAATTTTCTTTTGTATTTATTTTCTCATGAATATAGTTAAATTTTGGATTAGCTGAAAAAATTCAAAACTAATCAATTGTCATATTCCCGTAAATAGAACATTTATTCGAACAAAATCAATTTTATTTTATATATATTTTAGGCTACCAAAACTTGCATTTCTTTTTTTCTCTTCACATTTAAAACTTATGAAACTATTTCCCTCAACTATGCCCCTATTTCAACTGAATGATACGAGAGTAGTTTGACAAGTAGTGACAATGTAAAAGAAAAACAAATTTTTTAAATACAAAATAATTTTTGTTTTTCAATATATTCTCCTAAAAGAGCAATACATTTATCCCAACGGTGCTCCAATGCCCTTATGCCATCTCTAAAATGCGATTCCGGAAGGCTTACAAAATACTCATTTACGAAGAATTTCTTTCCACCTAGTGCCGTTTTCAATTTTTAAAAAAGGTGGAAGTCGGAAGAGGTTAGATCCGGCGAATAACGTGCATGCAGTACTAATTGGAAATGCAACTCGTGGATTTTGGACATCGCAACTGTGCTGGTATACAAGGGAGCGTTGTCTTGGTGCAACAGAAACTTTTTCTTCTTCATTCCTGGCCGTTTAGCATGAATCTCAACATTTACTTTTCGTAGAAGTTCTGCATAATATTGTCCGTTTATTGTGACACCTTTCTGAAGGTAATCAATGAGCAAAATGCCCTTTGAATCTCAAAAAATTGATGCCATCACCTTGTTTGCCGATAAAGTGATTTTCGCTTTCTTTGGAGGTGCAGAACCACGTTCTAACAATTGTTTCGACTGTTGTTTAGTTTCGGGTGTACTGTAGTGTATCCAAGTTTCATCGCAAGTAACAAATCGCCTACAAAAATCAACCGGATTCCGCTTATAAAGGTCCAAACACTCATTGGAAATGCGCCAAGTCGTAAGCAATCGCGGCACCCATCTTGCCGAAAGCTTGGAAAGGCCCAATTCTTTTGTTAAAATGTGGTTAACGCGTTCTGTTGAAATGTTTACCATGTCTGCTATCTCTCTCACATTGAGTCGTCGATCTTGCGTAATAATATTATGGGTTTTTATAACTATTTTCTTAGAAGTCACGATTTTGGGTGCTCCAAAGCGCGCTTCATCAACACAGCTTGTTCTACCACGTTTAAATTCATTTACCCATCTACTTATTGTGGTGGTTGATGGAGCAGATTCATCTAATATTTCCCGTAACTCATCTTTTATTTCGGTAGCTTTCATACCCTTAATTACGAAGTATTTAATCACCACACGATACTCTTCTCTTTCCATTTTAACAAAACGACGTGTTGCTTCCTTTTCAATCAGCTGTCAAAAATAAACTAATCAACCGATTTATCTAAATATCGGAATGTAAACATATAAATAGGCAACCTAAATTACAGTACATTTTTTTTCCCAATTAGAGCGGCGCCTAAGTGTCATTCTCACTACTTGTCAAACTATCCTCGTAGTAAACTATATACACTTATGCAAAATACGTTCTGCCCACTTGTCGCTATACAAATACAAATATGGTATGCTCGTACCATATTTGTATTATATAGGTTCGAATTTGCATAACTAATCGTATATTTGCTTCGTACTTATTCAAACCTGCAAAAAAAATTTACGCCATAATAATAACTTCATACTTACGTTTGGCCTTTGAAGCCTATTGGCTTCAAAGACCAAAATATTTTCTTTAATTTGGAACAACATTAATACTTTTCGTCTCGAAAAAGAGATAAATAAATAACTGCTGAGAGCACACCAAAACGCCAAATAGACTTGAAAATATTTTAAGAAACTGTAGGCTGTTGTTCCGGACCCGAAACACTCGTTATATATACAACAAAACTACTCTCAAAGCATAAATACTATATCATTATGTAAGTTAAAACTTACCGAAGGAGTTAAAAGAATAGTGAGTGAACGTTGTGGCTTCTATGTTATAGAAAAGTATTAAAAGGAGTGAATTTTGGGATAATGTATTAACAGCAAGTATGAAAAATAATTTTTCCGTGCTATTACATCACTCCACTAATTATAAAAATTCAGCGAAAAATTTTCTGTATTAGACAAGACTTATACCCACATCTGTCGCTCTAACCGGATGGCCGCTCTTAACAATTGAAGTAGAGACGAGAGAAGTGCATCTTTCCCTTTCTAATGCACTATAAATCACATTATAGAAACAGATTGTAATTAACTATAACTTACAATCAGACTTTGAATGATTATACAATTACGTACAAACATACATATGTACATATAAGTATATGTATACATAATTAAATTAAATATTTATTAACTAAATCCATATTTTCTGGATATTACATCGTTTCATTAAATTCACAAAATTTTCCATCGAACAAGCGAATTTTGCATTGAACCTGCATCTGTTGTTCTCTGAATCGCGCCTCTAACCAACTGACCTTTCGAGTTCAGTTGGTTAGCCCATGTGATTAAGGACCGTGGAATTAATACATGGAATTTTAATTTCAAGTCGAAAAACAACTTACAAAAACTAAGTGGCAGTGATTGATTGTAATATTTATACACTAATAATATTGATATAAAAGCTAATACATAGGGTGATCAGAAATTCACACATAATTGTCAGGTAAGTTGATTCTATGATTAATTCTGGGTCGACAATTCTATTATTAATTACCAATGTTCTATTGTCAATAATTAAACCATACAAATTGCTTGAAAGAAGTGTAGATTTAGGAACATGGTATAAAACTATTGATAAAGCAGTAAGAATGATGCGACGAAATATGTTTTTTATTTAAGTCTAATGAAAATAACAATAATTGTGATAATTAAAGTAAATGTTGAAACTGACAGCAATTGATTTGAAAGTAAAACTGTAGCCTATGTCAAATTGAATTTAG
>JAVIWB010002386.1:0-104872 GCA_031893035.1 Dermolepida albohirtum
ATTGATTTGTTTGAATAATTTGTTATAAGTTCATATCATTATATAAAATATGTAAAGGAACGTGAAGAACATGAAGATGTCAATGATATTTACTTAAATATTTTTTTGTATTACAGATACATCAGTGCGCTATTATTGTATTTGCCATGAAATATTTTTTGTATAATATTAAATATATTCTTTACATTTTTATAAATACATGATCTTGTTCTTTACCACAGATACCAAATAAGACTGTGTCAGTAATATTTGAAATGTATTTGATAATGGCTTTTTCAACAATGTGTTGAAATAAAAAATACAAATTTTATGTAAATCATAGTTCGGGAAGACAAATAAATGTCAAAAATATAATCTGTTGATATTATTATAATATACATATATATATATATATATATTGGCTTGAAAAAGATGTTGTCAAAACAGCAAATATTTTTGAAAATACCTACCTGATTTTATTTTGTTAATGTGATATACCAAAGAATGTTTTACTATTTTATATAAATGCACAAATTAATTTGCATACTATGTTACATGCTTAATTTATGTTGTACTTCTATATAATATAAATTAATGTATGTAAAATAGTAAGCAAATTAATTTTTGATTTGAAAATAAATTAATATATAGTGTACTATAGTTGTAAGGGATAACATAGATGGCGCTGGTTATCATTTCAATAACTTGTTCATTACACCAGACCATGATGGCGCTGTAATCAGAGTTGAAACATACTGAAAGAGTTGCCTATCTATAGTTATTTCTTATCTATGTATGGTACTGACAAATCCCTCCGTTTTGAATATACAAGGTTGAGGTTATGTTTAACTATTCGAACTGTTCAAGTTTGTTTTAATAAAATTTACGAAATTTATTCGAAATGGATAACGAATTAAATAGGTCGTTACGAATATTAGAAGATTCTGTTTCCCATAGAGGCAATAAATTATTTAAAAAAGGATTGTTTAAAATTCAAAAAACTAGAAGTCCTAGTAAACATAACTTTTCGATTACATTATTGCCTGAAGAAATAGCCTATTTAAATGAAAATCATACTACTTATAATGATATGACGACTTTAATAGATTCCACAACTTTAGGGCTAATTAATCAAAATATGACTTCAACAGGCTCAGTATTAGAGGCAAATCAGCCTTGGGAGAACACATTTAGTAGCTTATATATAGAATTTTTAGAAATCTTACAATCCCATACAAATAGTCAAGCTGCTCTTGATATAATATCTGATTTAGCTAGATGTTGTTCTGATGCATTAAGTGTTGTTAAAGCATTAAAATCCAAAATTTCAATACAGGGAATAGATAAGGAAGAAATATGGTTAGAAAATGAACAAAATATATGGAGGCTTATATTTGTTTTATATCAAGATCGTTTGAACATGAAATCTTTATACAATGAAGATGATCAGTACAATCAATATTGTGGATTAAGTGAAAAGTTATGTGTAATAAACCTTTTTAAAATAGATCATCTTGTTCGTGAAACACAGTTAGTAATTGATTGGCTAGAAAATAATGCAGATGAAAAAGATGATGGAATTCTTCATTTTTCTGATAGCACAGTTGGATGGGAAAATACACTGCACCAGTTAAAATCCAAAGATACAATTGTATTTAGTAGTTCTCGTGAAATTATTTCAAAATTAGATCCTGATGCGCCATCTTATCAAAACAAGCCTCTTCATGACTTAGATATAGAAGATGAAAAAAAATTATGTCGACATATCTTTGTAGGAATACGTTGTGGTAAATTAAGTGAGGTTCAGAAAGTAAATATTTATTTACATTATGCAAATAATTTTTCTTTCTTACATGGAAAACTATTTTACAGCTTTGTATGCAGTGCGGTCATTCTTGGAAAGCAACTTTATTTGAAGGATGGAAGCTACACCATGACCCTAACAAGGAGACTGCAAATGAATTTTCTGGTGGAATGTTAGATAACTTAGACAGTAGAAACCTTACCAATCAAAAAATGGAGGGCAATGAAAATAGGGGTATTTGGAAAATAATGGCATTAAAATATTGCGAACAAGTTAGTATCTTTAATATGCCAAGATATTTATATATTTACACTAAAATGTTGCAATTAATTTTAATTGAAAGTAGTTATTTAAATGTTCAGTTATTCTATGTAAAAGCATAAACTACTTAGAAAGTAATAACGATAATGAAATTAAATGATATACTTCAAAAATGTAGTGCAAAGTGATATATTTTTTATAATTGCTAGTGGTTTTAATAAATATAAAGTGAAACTTTACATTTAAAAAACATTTATAAGAATGTAATTTTAATTTTGAGATTTTTTAAAATATAGTTGAAAATTATTTTGTAGAAAACATTAATAGGCATTTTATTTATTTTTGTTCATTTATCTGTTTCTTTAAATTTATTCAAAATGTATCTAAACTAATAATGTTGTAATTTGATTATAATCACCATAATTGTTCTAATTATTGTGATTTTTTTGTTTTTAAATCATTTAGTCGAGTTTGCATTCTAATGCATTATATTTTTAGATTTAGATTTAATATAAATGTATATAATAAATATGTTTTAAAAAAAATAAGAACATAATGGGGTTCTAAAAATTCATTTTACATTAAAAGTCAATGTTTCATTGAAAAACCATTTCATATCAATTCAGTATACCTACTTTATTTTTGTTATTTTGCCACTCGAATGTTATATTAAATTTCATTTAGAGTGGATATAATTTTTTGTATTTTACAATGACCTTAGATTCTCCTAGTGGATTTTCTGATGGAATCAAATCAAGACTTTGTAGGTTAATTTAATGTGAATGCATATTTGTTTCAATTCTTACAGTATACTTAAGATATTGGTCATGCCTTTATATTCACATTATCGAAAAGAATTTATGTGCTTAAAATTCCATAATATTTCTTAAAACATTGTGTTAAACAATTACCGTATTTTATGAATATAAGCTGTATATCATGCTAGAACTGATAATCTCATCCTATAATGCTTCCTGCTATATAATCCTTATTTTTGTAGTATACAATGCTTTTACTGACAGAACATCTAACATATTTTTTCTTTTAAATTGTAATCGTTTATTCATGCTTTCATCCTGTGTTATTAGCAATTGAGCAACTGTTGATGGAAATACTTGCTATATTAAATATCTACTGCAAAAACTGACAACTTAAATCAAACTCCCTCATGATACAGGTGAAGTTAATATTAATTTCATTTAATTACGTATACGAGACTGAGGTGGAAATATTGGTGAAAAAGCAGGTAGAGGCGTTACAATAGCAAATTTCAAGATAACAATTGGCAATACCATCTGTCTTGTAAACATCATTAAATTCTCAAGCAGATGTCACTTAATTCAGTTTTGACAGTCATTAAAAGCAGACAACCTCTCGTATTTTTGTGAATATGGAAAAAACTGAATTTTGTGTGTAATCGAACATATTTTTTTGCGTGGAAAGGTTATTACACAAGCCGAAACGAAGTTTCATGAATATAATAGGTACTAAGTCACTATCGATTAAAATAATTCATAAGTAATTTACTGTACGTTGTAATAGTACAAGCACAAACGTTGCCAAACATTCAGGATCCCCAAATGTGGTCACCACACCAGAAATGACCAGACAAAATCTACGATATTGTATTGCAAGACCGCAGAGTGAAAATAAGCGAGATAACTATAATAGCACCTGCCTTAGATTAGTGATGCGCAATATTACACGAACATTTGGATATGAAAAAGGTGGCCGCACGATAAGTATCGGTCCTGCTTACAATTAGCCAAAAAGCACACGTGTGATTATTTCAGAGGCAGATTTTGTGACGAGTTTTGACGACATTTCATAGCTATGGATGAAACATGAAGCCGTTATTATGACCATGGAACAGTTTAAAGACTTAGATTTTTATTAGCGAATCAGCGATGAAGAAAGCTAAAGGCTAAGCTTTCTGAAATGTATGCGGCATAATTCACGTCGATGATAAAGAAGACAATTTACGGCAAATATTGTTGCAAATTTTAGACCATTTCAACAACGTTTTGAAAAGGAGAAGTCCACATTTGGCAAAGAAAAGAGTTATCTTCAGCCAAGATAATACAAAAGTGCACACATGGGTAGTAACTGTTTCCAATTAATTAGGTTTCGAATTACTTTTATATATACTACCTTCTCCAAATTTAACCTCCACATACTATTTTCTGTTTCCGAACGTGAAGAAATGGTCCGACGGAAAGAGATTAGACTCTAATGAAAAGATAATCGATGTAACAAATATCATAGGTAGGATTAGAGAAATAGTATTATTTAGAAGGGATCAAAAAATTAAAAAACCGTTCAACTAAGGGCATTAAAGTAAAATATGACTACATTGAAAAATAAAACACTTTTTGTCCGAAAAAATTATTTCTCATGAATATCTTCATCATACGTGTATCTGAGAATAAAATTAACTTTGTGTTATTTTTACATTCTAAGAAAATATGTTTTATGTGCTACACTTCACCAGATTCACATAATTTGTCTTTTTTTTTTTGTTTATTTAATATATTTATGAGTTTGTTAAATCAGTTTTGTCAGTTCTCATACTTATAATTGTTACTACAGTTCTTCTATCCATTGTTTTGAAGTTATTAAATAAAGCTTTGTTTAGCAATGCATCTGTAATTTTTTCCTTTTGACTTTAGTGCTGATCTAAATTCTTCATTCTAATTTGCCTAGCATTATTTTTTCATTTTGGTCAACAATAATAAACATGAAACACAGTAGAGCTAATCTTAAGTATTCTGTTGTTAACTGCTGATAGATGCCGTTACTTACCCTATATATATATATATATATATATATATATATATATATATATATATATATATATAGAGTCATATACACGAAAATAGTAGTCCCAAATTAATACTTATAAATAACATTTACAACGGACAATTCTGATGCAGCTATATTGAAATTATTTAAAATTCCTGAATATATATGGTTTCCGATAAAGTACCGAATATGAGGGGGAATTACTGAGTTTTCTAGTCATGCACTGTTACTTGCCTGTGCATTAAAATAGCAGTACCAAAGCTAGAGGCATTAAACGCAGACGTATAAAGTTCTGTCTGTTGCAGAATAATTTAACAATTATTTAATCATCCATTTCTGTTGTAATATAGGCCGAGCAAAACATTGTTCGTCGGAAAAAAGAGCAATTATACTCGATCTATTTAATAAAGGCAAAAGCTACAAGTTTATACACAATACGCTCTCATGTTCTGCGAAAATGATTGCAAACTCTAAAAACTGGAGAAAAGTGAAAGAAATTGTGGTGAAAAAAGGAAAACCGGCCCTACAGAAGACAGAAACATTATAACTTGTGCAAAGAAGACAGTGCAAGAATGCCTAGGAAGGATCATTAATAAATAAAAAGCAAATACAAAGTAGATTGTCGTTTACTCACGAACACGTACAATGGGACTCAAAAATTGGCGTAATGTACTGTGGTTTCGATGAATCGAAAATAGTTTTATTTAATTCCCAATAGACCAAAAAGATAGTAAAATTCGGAGCCTTAAGCATCATGTAGGGGTGTTTTTCATGGTATGGCATAGGCTCTTTACATAAGATAGAAGGCATAATGAATGCTGATGTCTATATGAACATATTACAAACTGTGCTTTTACCATATGCAAAGTAAGAAATGTCACTATGTTTCTCGTAAAGCGAAAACATAGTTTCCAGATAATACCGTTCCCGTTTCAGGTTGGCCGGCGCAATCGCCAGACTTAAACCTCATTGAAAATTTATGGGTAGAGTTGAACATGACTGTATCTGCTGCTAAGCTGCAAAATATTGACGATCTATGGAGAATATATTAAGCTGAATAGTAATGAATTTCAGCAAAGATATGTAGGCAGTTGGTGAACTCGTTGCCTCACAGGTGTCAAGAGAGGATAAACAATAAAGATCAAGCAACAAAATAATAAGTATTTCAACATAATTAACTAAGTAAAAATGACATTTGGTTAGTATTTTGGCATGACTGCTATTTTTATGCAAAATTATTTTGTCTGTCTTAGAATATAAACAGTTTTATTTTCTCTTTGGTATTAAAAAATCTATTTATTTATTGTTATGTTGGAATAAAGAGTTATATAAACTCGAATTTCTCTTATTTAACGCATAAATTGTTATTTTAGCAAATTTAAGACCACTGCTATTTTCGTGCATGTAACTGTAAATGAAGAAATTCTGTACTGTGAAATATTAATCTATTTTATCAGCGCTTATTTTATCTTTAGTATTCTTTAAGCTTAGACATATGCCTAGTCACACGATTAAATGAATTTAAAGGATCTTTATAGTGTGTAACAAATGAGTTATAATACCATAAAAAAATATATGTGACGAGTTTAAAAAAATTATTGACATAGTAAGAAGCACATAAAATTAAACATATTTTTTTTAATATAATCGCCTTCGACTAAAATACAATTATTACCAAATGGGTATGTGTTATCCATCCCCGTCACCGTTGACAAGTGATTAATAGTAACATTGCTATCAGAAGTAATAACTACTTAAATGTAGGGTTATTTCATGTAATGGACTGTCGCATTTTAATAAGAGATACAACAAATTCATGTGTTGGTTAGGCAAAACGGCATCGTAAACACATCATTTTTACAAGTTCTTGACACACATACAAGTATATGTTAATAAGGAAATTGCCTCTGAATTGTTTGAGTGTTCTACATTTGATCTTAACTTCTTAAACGAAGACAAAGGACTAGTGATTAGTGTTAAGTGTTTAGATATAACCCGATTCAAAGCAACAGTCATCTGAACAGAACACACCCACTTCTTAAAGGCTGAAGGAGCCCTGGGATGCTAAGTCAAATGTGAAAAATCATGCTTATCATATTCTTTGACAAGCAAAATGTATATCACAGTTGCGTGAAATACTCCGACAGCGAAAACCTCATGAATGACGTGTTAATTGGAAACTATGTTATGACAATGTTACCGCTTATAACACAAACAAATTCTAATTTTGCTGACCTTTGACTCTTTCTTGCTATCAAAATTGAGAATTTTGCGGTGAGCGTTTCCTACTAATGGACGACATTACATGCAGTACAACGGCTGATGTATAGTCCACATTAAAAAAGAAGTTTCTTGCAATAATAAGACCTTTGAAGGGTATTTGTGTGAATACTTATAAGTAAATTCTGGAAATTTTTAGATACTATCTTGCCGATATACTAAAACTAAGTATACATTTTACTTGTTTAGGAATTTTGTAAATTGTTACAAAATATAAATATAACTCCTACATTTTCATAATATCTGTTTTAATAATATGTGTCTAAATAAAGTTTAAAATTATTTCAAAAATAATTTTATACAGCCAATTTTTTATCTCATGTGATGTACACTATCGCTCATAAGTATTTGGTCACTCGCATTTAACCCGAACATTGTAACAAAAATCAAAATTGAAATACTAATATCTTTTTATTATTTGCATATATGAAAAATATATATTTATACATCTAAAATAAATTGTATAATATATTTATCTAAATTTTAGACTCGTCTATATGCCCTTCTTTATTTTTAATCACTGCAGCATACAATCGAGGCATCCTTTCGATTAATTTTCGTAATGTCTCAGGTTTTATTTTATCCCATACCTCTTACAGGTTCTTCCACACACAACAGCACATGTGGGGGCCGATTTTCTCACCTCTTGGTCAAGTTCTTCCCACAGCAACTCGATGGGATTTAAATCGGGACTCTGAGGAGGCCACGCCATAACTTTTATGGTTCCCTCGTTCTCCAATTTCTGCAAATATTCCCGGCATAGTTTGGATGTGTGTTTCGGGTCATTATCTTGTTGGAAGATAAAATCCTGACCCGAAATTTTAATTTCAGAGGGATTGCGTTTTCCTCTAATATGCGGTTAAACTTTTCTTTTTTTTGGTTCACCACCGATTTTTACGAGATCGCCCACATTCGATACAGAAAAGCAACTCCATATCTTGACTGAACCTCCACCGTGTTTAACAGTGGGGGCTAGGCATTCTTTCCGGGCACGCTCACCCACAGACCTCCTCACGAAAATACGTCTTCGTGAACCGAAAATCTCGAATTTGAATTCATCGGTCCACAATACTTCCAGTCTTCTATGGTCCAATTTTGGTGAACGCGCCCTTCCTTAAAATAAAATCATAACAATCGAAAATTTCCAAGAATTGAAAGATCTAATCTATTAAGTGCAATTGTTGTACCTGGAGTTTTATTAGGGTATTATCATATTATCATAAGCTTTTATAGATTTTAACGTTTACTATGAAACTATTTTTTACTACAGAAATAAATTTTATAATTACAACTTTTCTATAGAAACTGTAATGAAACAAGGGTGACCAAATACTTATGAACGATAGTGTATGTATTTGTTGTATATATTCTCTCTCTGTGTATTCTTTGAAATATATGTTGTAATAATAACCTTTTACACGTTTAATTAGTGCATGTACTTTCAGGTTCAGTTAAATAAATATGAAAAAGCATCTGTAGCTGCATATTGTGGATATCTAAGATATTTATTACCAGTTTGTAATAGTTGGAGCGATCATCTTTGGGCTCATTTGAAAGTAATGATCGATGTTCGTGTAGAATCAGAAATTCGAGATTGTGTGAATAGAACATATAGAGAGTTACCAGAATTTTATTGGCAACAGAGGTATATTCACATGTCTGGAATGAAATAATAAAGTACTAAATAATTTATTGCTTTTAGAATGTCATTAAACGAAATATTCGCTACATTAGAAGCATCAAAAAATAGAACAGTCAATTCTGAGGCTCAAAATCCAGAACATGTTATTCAGAAATATTTAATTTTAGATGAAATTCCAGAACTTTTTAAAGAATTGGAAAAATATATAGAAAAAAGCAGTGCATCAACACAGTTTTTAAGATTTGCTGCCCATTTAGTATTATTCTTTGAACAAATCGGGCGTGCAAGTAGTAAGGACATAATAGAAAAAGTATTAGAAGCGTAAGTAATAATGAAAATAAACATTTGCATGATTTTGCCTTCCTTTTAAAGTGTATAATTATTTAATATACATTAAATTAATATGCGTCTTAAAAACGTTAATAAAATTAGAAATATCTATTGCAAAAATCGAATAAATCTGAAATACTATGTTATCACTTTAGCTAATATGCTAATATATTAGAAGATATTACACGAAATATTTGAGTATTTGTTATTGATATTACATACACCAATTACACATATAGATGATTGAGCACAGTTTGAACTTACCACAATGATTTTTAGTGCATTTTTCATTTCGAGAACGGCTATAATTGCTAAATATTTTTTTAATTGTAAAATATCAGTATCAACTCATTCATATCATATTTACTTTTTATATGCTTTGGTAGTCTTATTCTTAATATGCCTTTTACCACTGAACAAGAAGTATTCTTATATGTAAATAGGACTATTACTCAATTTGAAAGTAAATACATTTGTAAGAACAAATCTAGGTGATTATAATTTCTACCAGAAGCGTTAATGATGTTAGGCACTGGATTTAAACAAACTGCAATAAATCAATTTGAAAGTTGGCTGCTCAAACAGATATGTGCGGTTAATTCATATGAATATTGCAAAGAAAAGCTTTAGTTAGAAATGTACATATATATTCATATACAACAACTGTTACATGATTATTGGGTATTAAGTATACATGTAAATTGTTTGTCAAAACCCTAAATAATAATATATTTTGAATGTAACATTTGGCGGGTATCATCTATAAGATATATATATATATAGTTCATAACTACAGAACTTTGGCAATTGAAAATCCTTGTAACTATACGTAAAATGTAGCCTATACTCAATAAAAATTGGGGTTTAGATAGTATTAAATAATTAATATTTCTTAATGATGCTATTGGTACAGAATTATATCATATACAAATATTAGTAACCTTAGAAAATCTGCAGGAATCTTTTTGGTGAGAGGTTAACCAATTGAGAACGTTAGCCGCCACGCTCACAGGATATAACTCTATTGGATTTCTATTTATTGACTACTTGAAAATGAAGGTTTTCAAAAATTGATTATAAGTAAAATTTAACAGAATTGCAAATAAGCATTGTTGATGATATAAACAATATACATCAACAGAGACTAAAGAACATTTGTTAATATCAGAAGAAGAGTTGATTTACGTCAGTGATAGATATTTTGAACATTTATTGTGGGGCATTTTTCCTAAAAAATAGTGTGTCTCTTTGTTAAGCTTAATTTCTTATATATCAATTTGTTTTAATTAAAAATATATATAATAGTTGTTATTACTTTACTTTGTTTGCTGGTAATATAAAAATTAGAATCTGATAACACTTTTTAAAAAAAATTTTCACAAGACGATTTCATGAGACGCCAGTGAAGAAAAAAGAGATTCATTTGCAAATCTAGGATCCGTTCGAAATTGGAGTGTTGGCGTGAATCTGCATTATTTAGCGTTCGAAAAATAGGTGTGTTACACTGAGTAATACAAAGGGTACTGGGAAAGATTTGCAATACAGCTTTGTTTATTTAATTTTTTCAAAGTAATTTCCTCTACACTCAATACACCTCTCCGTCCTCCGAAACCAATTTTTAAACCGGTTCTGCCAAGTTCCACTAGGGAGTAAAGCACACTCGTTGTCCCAAGCCTGCAGAAGGTCCTCATCACTGGAAAACCGCCTTCCTTTTAGCATCATTTTCGCTTGCGGGAACAGTGCAAAGTCGCAGGGAGCAAGATCTGGACTGTAGGAAGGATGCTCGAGAAGTTTCAATCTTGTCGTGGTCAAATATTCGGTGCAGGCTTTGGCGCGGTGAGCTGGAGCATTATCGTGATGAAGGAACCAGGTCACAGGTTCTTCATAGATCCAGTGACTTTAGACAGGCACTGTTCAGTGTACCACTTAGCTGTGACTGTCTTCTGTGTGTCCAAAACGACGCGTTGTCACGTGGTGCGTTCTTATACAACCAATTTTAAACTTGGGTGTAAATTGTTCGGTCATGTGCAAAAAATACATTCGATTAGATATTGTCTGCTATTCTGTGTTGATGTGTATTTTCAAAATTGTAAGTAAAGATTCGTTGTTTTTTAAATATGTTATAAAAAAATACAATATAAAGAGAAACAATTGCAAATCATACGAAGAATAGTTTCAGTTTCAGTGCAGTAGTTGACCCCTGAAGATATCCCATACAAATGTGTACGAAACATCGGCAGATATTCAAGTGACGCGGTTCCGGCCCGGAAGCCCAGAAGTATATAGCATGAAAGTCTACGTACCAGATTATATGAAGAATTGTTAGAACCTAGAAAGTATGAAATCCTTACTCAAAATAATAATTTATTAAAAAATATACTTATTATTGAGTTACATATATTTTTTTTTTCTTGTGATGTGGAATATATTTCTTTGTATAATAATTATAAAATGTCGAAGTTATTAGTTTTTTTTTATTAAAAAATAAAATTTCGTATTGATCTCCTTACAATAAATTTTATTTATTGTTGATAAAAGCCAATATGGAAATTTGGAATATGAATGAGATGACAAAAATATATACTTCCTCGTACAACAAATTGCAAACTAAATTTTGAATTCTCGAATCGCACAACCATGCAATTTTTCGGTTGAAGTTTAGAAAAAGGTAATGTACAAATATTGTCACAAATTGACACTTATCACGTGATAATATGCTTTTTACACCCAATACTCTCCAATTTCGAACATATCTCAAGTGTCACCAACATTACAAAAAATTTAATGTAGTAGCAAATTCAAACCATTCTCTAACAAATAAAATTATACTGTACCCATTGTCTACACTTTTATTTCGTTTTTCTTTTAGATATGTTACTAGGCTTATGAATATGGATGATGTTCAGTTAGTAGCTTTTTATGTTAGTAAAATGAGTTCTACCAAACAAGTGTTGTTGTATTCTCTATATTTAGAGCGAATAGTTGATGACAATGATAGACGAGAATCACTGAAGTATGCCGAAAGTTGTGGATTAAACATCGATGTTATAACTAAAACAGTTGTTGAAAACATAAGAAACAAACCATTTGATGTAGGTGATATGAGCTTACAGGTGAGATGATAATACCTATGTCTATTTCCTTTTTCATAAATATGGCTATGTAAACAGGTGGTTACATTATTATGCTCCGTTTGCACTGGTTACACTTAAAAGTAAACCGAAATTTAACATTAATTTAAAACAAGGCATTCGGTTGGCAGTTGTGTTATTGAACATGAACGTTATATTAGGATGCTTTGTGTAGTAAGATCTGCATTTATTGAACACAGGTTTAAAATTAGATATCAAATTCAATTTAATTAGATCAAATTCTATCTGCAATCCATTTTAATACAACCACACAGCAACAACTAATAGACAATCAATCTATTAGTTTTTATCTATGATTTTGAATTGAAATAATATATGCCTGAAGACGAAAATAATAAAAATTATGAGTCTCTCTTTATAAATAATATCTATGTGTAATTTTAAGTTTTAGATTTGCCAATTTCACCAATACGCAAATCAGAATAATAATAATTTTCTAAAAATATTCCTAAATATTTAGTAACATTGATGTTACAAACACAACAAATTCCAGTTTAAATTGTAGTAGAGCAATGTAATATTCCATTTCCACACACAAGTTCAGTACCACTTATTTAAGTCTTGACTTTAAAAGTGAACAGGGTAATTGGGGCTGCCGTTAGATTATTAATACGTTATATTGTAATACACTAAAGAAATCTAATATTAAGAAAATACACACTTATAATTATTATAATTTAGTCTTAATGTACGAAATTATAGAGCATTGTATAAACTAACACAATGAAAAAGCTTACCACACAACATGTTCAGAACAAAAATAATTTTATTAAAACTAATCTCTCAGAATTCAAAATTAAATTTGATTGGACTAAATGAGTGAAATCACTTTGTGTATGTCTATAATGAAATTATTCACTAGTTAAAACAAAAACAGTATATGCATAAGAATAAAAAAACCATGTATTGGAAACAACAATAACAAAAAGTGTCCAATACTAACGATGACGCTGCACTTATTAATTATTTAAGGAAATCATTTTGCAAGAAAAGCAGTCGAAACTAGTTTCCCTGTTTTTTTTTCAACTGTTTGTAGAAAAATTAAAATCAGAAATAGGAAATTATTCCGCTGTTAAAAAAAAGGCCTCTCTTTACAATGGAGCATAAAAATTCGGGATTGATTTTTGCTCTCATTCATGTTTATTAAGATGCAGAGGTTTGGAATAGAATTGTTTTTTATTGATGGAAAGACCATTCAATCGTCAAATGATATTCGTGAATATTCGTGTGTATAGGCCTCGAAATACCAGATTTGAAAAGTAGTATGTAAGTGGTTTACATCATATGGAGCGATTTTCTATAAATGTTTGGACCTGGATAAGTGCATATGGATCTGTCGTCTTCTGGAATGTTGGTCAACGACTGAACAGTGAAGTTTATCGAATCATACTAGAAAATGTCATGTTACCGTCTGTACACCAGTAATATCCTGAACAAAATGTTATTAATATGTTAATAATTGTCCTATATACACTGCACATACCATAAGAAATTGACAATAAACAATAATATAGAGGTTCTTTCTTGGCTAGAGAATAGTCTCGATCTGAATCCCATAGAAAACGTTTGGGGACTACTAGTTAAAAGGATTTATAACGTAAATTTTCGACCAGGAAATGAAGAAGACCTTTGGCAATCGATAAAAAATAAATGGAAAGATATTAACATATATCTATACAGAATCAAATTCAATCGATAGTCAGACAACTAGAAGAAGTAATAAGATGAGAAGGAAATTTAACTAAATATTAAAATTATTTATCACCAAACATTCCTCATTTTGATAATAAAAAAATAATATTAGGTACTGTCTTTTTATTTACAAATAACTGCATATGACACATACAACACATGTTCTCTAAGAAAAATATTTATCAATGTACTCTAAAAGACCAGATTAATTTATGGAGAAAACACAAAAATTAGCTATAAGAGTTCTATTCGTTTTTCATGCAAGCGCGTGTACATACATATGGTAGGTAAGCATCATGCGCACGTACGCCTTTTGAGTGTACGTGGGTTGTCTTTTAAGTTTTGCATATACAACTGGAATAAAACAGTAGACAGCTTGCCAATCTGAATGATACAACTTTGAATTGATATACTTTCCTATTTATACTAAATGAATACTTCCTATATTCTTTATCTAATGATACGTGAGTTGTCTTTCAGACTTCATTGTTTTTCGAAGTATTCTCCACGAAGATTAATACACTTCTGTATGCATGGTAGTGGATGATTCGTCGTCCGGGGTTGGTTTTTCGACGCTCGGCAATGACTTGCCTCAAACAAATGGTTGGATACCAATCGGCAGTATCAGTTCTTTGATCTTGTAGAGGAATTGTTGCTATATGACCTGCTTTCGAGCTAAATGTCGTAACTATCTTTTTAGAGACACTTCGAGAACGGATAACTTTTCTCGGCTTTTCTTCACCTTGGAACACTCAAACAGACGACTATATATTAACCTTCAGTGATTAAGTTAATCAACCATAGACTCCATCAACATCAACAATTTCTCGTTAGTATGGAGAATTCAAACGTGGACGAATTAGTTTTAGCGACGGTCCAAGTGCAGGTTCACCAATTGGATACCGCATTTGTTGACCAAAGAACAGAAAGCAGTTAGGGTGTCAAAAAACTCTAGATTGCTTCAACCCTGGAAACTCTAAAAACGTGTACAACATTATCAGTGGTGGCGAATCTTGGATTTACTCATACGAGCCAGAAAATAAATGCCATTTCTGGCTCGTATGAGTAAATCCAAGATTCAATCTATCTGTATCCAATTGGTGAACCTGCTCTTGGACCGTCGCTAAAACTAATTCGTCTACGTTTGAATTCTCCATACTAACGAGAAATTGTTGATGTTGATGGAGTCTATGGTTGATTAACTTAATTACTGAAGGTTAATATATATGTAACTCCTTTCCACATTAATTATTAAAGTTGTCATCATCGTTTGATGATGACAACGAAAGGGGTTATATATCAACCTTCAGTGATTAAGTTTTTAGTTTTTGCTCATTTTCTCATTTTTGTTAGGTGACCATAAAATTGTAATATTATCGGATGCTAATTTTCTTCACATGGAACTAATAATAATCAACTGCAGAACAATAAAATGTACTATATCAGTATGTTGTTAATAAATAATTAAATATGTGTATTTAATGTTGCTTACTACAAAGTCGTTTTTTTTATTTTCAGCAAAAACTAACATCTGGTGATGAATATAAGATTTCTTCTATTGATTGGCTATTGTTCTATGAAAATCACAGAGCAGAAGCTGTAATGCAAAGTAACGCGTTAATATTTAAATTTCTTATGGTAAATAAACTCGATGCTGCCCAACTACTTTTTAATAAAATTCCTTCAGACAGTGTGGATAAAATAATTGCAGAAAAAGAAGTATCAAATAATATAAAACAAGCCATTAGAGAGCACCTTAGTTACAAATCATATTTCGATGCTCAAGAAGCGTTTAATGTGTGGTTTAGACACTTTAAATCAAAACCAATACCTCCTGAAAGTATATCTGAAAACGCACATTTGCCTGAAAAAGTTGCATATCAGCACAGAATGTCACAATTTAAGGCAGAAACTGAGAGATGGAAATTAACAATGTCGCATTTGGCCAAATCTGCAAAGACGTTACTATATAATGTCTTACTTTTTCCTGATGGTGGTTGGTTAAATGGATCTATTGATGCTGATTATTTAAAATCAACTTGTATACCTGAATGTGTTCTACTACTTGCGACCGTACTTCTCGAATCTAAATTGTTAAACGAATGCATGCAGTTGGCGGATATACTTGCTTCAGAAAAATATGGATTATATAAAGTAAGAATAATTTGTGATTTTAAACATACGATCAAATTGACAGCTACTTTTTATAAATATATGTTTTAAAAATTATTTAATAATTATTCCATAAAATTAATTTATCATAATAGTGTTTCAAATAATCATTTATAAAACTCGAAAAAGCAAGTGGGATATCGTCGTAATTTATATATTATTGGCAGTAGATGTAAAAACCATAATTTATAAGCGAGATAATTATTATATACCAAATAATCAAATCGTGTAGGTGTATTAATATGTACTAATGTGCATACTGTATCCTTTACTTCTCTTAGGGGTGACATTCTCCCACTGATCTTGTCAAAACCGGCCTATAAATTGTGTATTTTTTTTCTATTTCCCTTTTAGTACACTACATTTTTTATAACAAAACATAGAAACTAAAATCGATTCTTTACACATCTAATTCAATAGAAGGTTGTAATAGTAATTTGGGAAGGAATCATAAAAAAACATTTGAATTTAAATTTCAAATTTTTATTCCTTTAAAATTTGGACAGCTTCAATTAAAGTTCAATTTCCTAGTTAGACTCTAATTAACGCTTAGAGAAGTGCCTATTATTCATGTTGTGAAGCCTATTATTCACAAAACAAAGTTAAGATACTTTTAAGTCCTTTTGCATATTTTGCACGCAAATTCCTCTATAAACCTTATATGTATTATGAAATTTTTTAATACAATAGATTTATTTCAGGTGTACAGTAAGCAGAAACTACAAGAAATTTTAATGAAATTAACAGAATGTTCAGTTGCATTACTTGAAAGCAATAAAGATCCTTGGGGAAATGATACAATTTTATAATTTTTATACTATACAATGTTCAAATTAAATAATTTTATACTTACATAAAAATATATATAAAACGTATCATGATGCTTTATTTTTTCACCTTATTTTAAATGTTTAATATTTAAGTAAAACGAGTTACACAGATTCTTTAATTTTTTAAAAACATAAATTCAATCATCTTTTCAGTTTCTAATTTTTAATTTTTCTTAGTGAAACTCACTTAAAGACAAGCCCTAGACAAATAATACCTTTAAAAAGTGATTATTTGAATTAATAAATATTAAAAATGCTCGTACCACTTATGCTTTCCATTCTACCTAATCCCATGTTTGGTACAGCACTGAATTCACGTGTAGACGATTCTCTAATTTCTTCAGAATATCTGCATTGTCCTAATTAATGTAATGATTGGAATTTTTGTAAAACACAAATAGACTGCATGCAGAGAAGGAATAGAATTAAGTTTGAATTGACGATTGATATCGGATACCGTAATAAATTCAATTGTATAACGATTTAATCACTGAAGGTTGATATATATAACCCCTTTCCACATTAATTTTCGTGTTCTGTATACGTAAATAGCAAATAATTAAACAGTGTCGCGCCTGGAATACTACGGTAAAAGTACCCCTACGAAAAACAAATTCCGCACACGATCTGTACCGTTGAAAGCCAAAACGCACACTGTATAACGATTGTTTTTACGAAAATGTGAACAATGTCGTCTTGCATATAATAATGCGCTTTTACAATGCTAAACTGAAAAATTCTAATTTTAACCGCTTCGTACAACGCATATAATGCAGAAATTTTTGAAAAATTTCTCGGATCCACGATCTTATTCTATCCGGAAATGTGCACTAAGCATTAAACCACGGAGAAACTCAATTCTGGTCCTTCTAATTAATGTGCCATAAATTGCATTATGGAAACAGTTATTAAATGAAAACCCACGGTAGGTTATTAATTGCATATCATACGATGCTAAACTGAAAAATTCTAATTTTAACCGCTTCATACTTCGTATATATAATGCATGAATTTTTTCAAAAATTCAAATCAATGTCGTCTTATTTTCACACAACTTTTCAAGTTTCCAAAAGTGGCATTCCGAAAATAAGATTCTCCATAAATCCAGTAGAAGCTTCTACTATCTTATTTTGAATATATAAATTTACAATTCCCAACAGTTCCCATGATTTTCAGGTGCAAATATTTTTTCTCCAATAATGCTGTACTGACCTTTGGCATTGAACTGTTAAACAGTAGAAGGGATGACAGTTTACTTACATATACTTTCTAACAATATTTGTTTATTTTCTTAAACAATATGGTTACTTTCTTCTTCTGGGCTTCCGGGCTGGAACCGCGTCACTGGTATAACTACTAACGTTTCGTACGCACTCGTATAGGACATCTTCAGGGCTCAACTACTGCTACTGTTTGTTGCACTGAAACTGATGCTGAACCAGTGACGCGGTTCCAGCCCGAAAGCCCAGCAGAAGATAGTATGGACCACGACCGCGGATGTCTACATACCAGATTAATATGGTTACTTCTCCATCGACAAATGATGCAATCTCATCGAGTGGGAGTTAACATGTATGAACGTTCAAATTTTTACTTTTTATTATACTTGGAGGAGAATATGGAAAATATCTCAATTGAAAACATCTGCTTAGGAAATGTTACAGGTAAATTATAGTTGAGAGCCATTAAATCATTCGATTTGAAATTAGAATTGTTCTGCCGTCATTGTCTTTTTGATATCTTGGTTAATTTAGACTTTAATATATTAGTAAAAATTACTTTACGTTGTGGCATCAAACTTATTGTAATTGTTTACGCCAAATTTGTTATTACATTTAGTGTGAAAAATAAATTCGTTTAACGGAGTTCTGGGTTAGCTATGTAATTGGAATAAACGAAGAAAGAAATAATTAATTCGTGATGAATGTCAAAGTTTCGATACATGTGAAAATAATAGTGAAACGAAAAACTTTTTCTTAAAATTTTATTTTACTAAATTAAATAAAACAATTAATGTGCTAAGGGGGCTACAAATAAGTAAATAAAAAAAATATGTATGTGTTAAAATAAAATAATTAATTTAAAGATCGTAACAAAATAATGAATTCGATACAAAGAACGGTTTAGAAAACATAGGTATCAAATAAAGCGTAGATGTAGATGTGCGTAGCATGTCACTGGACAGAGCCTCTTGTGTACCTTGAAGATGATGCAAGAAAACGCTGAACAGCGTGAACACTACGTGTGTAGGGTAATAGAAAAATATGGACTGTATCGACAGAAGAGAGAGAGGTTCATTTAAAGATTAGTTGCAAAAAGTATTTTAAAATGATATGTCACACGAATTACTTTATGTAATCATTATAATAATAGTAGCAAAAGCAGTAATTACATGGTAAGTACATTTCATGAAAAAATGAAAACTTTGGACGTTATCACGCTTCAAAATGAAATAAATTAAGAACAAATGAAATGTAATAGTGGGTTGTTGAAAAAGGCGTGATGTATTTTTTTCTATTTTTCATTGATTTAAAAAAAGATCAATTGTATTATCACGAACAAGAAACCCCAAGAAATAAATGTTTTGAGAAAATGCGCGCTCATAACAAGAACATTCGCGATTTTCAGGCATATACAAATATAGGTGGTCGGTATTATGGACACAACATAAAAATAGGTGCAATTTCTAAAATGTACGAAAATGCACTAGCGTCATCTATTACAAAAATACGTCACAACTCAATATTACAAAGAATACTCCGAAAGTTAATTAATTTGCACATATGTTTTGTGATGCATAAAGTTTTCTTGATAAAGCGACCTTACAGAGAAATTTTTCGTTGGAAATGTTTGATATTGCAAAGATTGTTTTAGCATTAAAAAGTTTTTAAAATTAGTACATACATATGTATATATCTACGAAGCGTAATAATATAAAGAAGCTATGAAGATGTTAAAAGAATAGTAATAGACTATCAAAGATAGATTAGATACGGTAGATAATAAGTAGTCATACAATCCATTCCATTGCAATTTTGCTAGTTCTGTTATGGCACTGATGTGTCCTGGCTTTTTCGCACATACTTGTCGAAGTTGGCCTTTATGCAATCTTCACTCGGTTTCGCTAGTTCTTGCACTTAGCTGACCGGATTCCCCGTTGAACCTTAAATTCACTGCCTCTGCAATTTTGACTCTCACATACTTTATATATCTTCATTACTGTAGATGACACGTTTATTCTTACCTTCCTGATTTATTCTTCCCAAAAGCTGCAAGGCAGGGCTTGCAGCTATGGAACCTCTCGCATGTCCCTTTCTATTTTTTTTTCTTTTAAAGATTTGCTCTATACCTAGTCCACATAGTTTCCATGAATAGTAAAGTAAGTAACAGTTCTCCAGATCAGAACAGCACTTGACCGACTAAGGCTAATTGCGTCTGCAACGCAATCAGGGGTACCCCCAGAGGAACGGCCACGCAATTCTCGACACGTTGCCTTACACCTCAGTTTGGTTAGTTCGAGTTCCTAATAATATATATAAAACTACTGTACGTAGTTTTACATATATATATATATATATATATATATGTATGTGTGTGTGTGTGTGTGTGAGTGTGTTCAAAAGATAAGAAATATTGGATTTTTTTCAAAAGTGTAAATACGAGAATGCAAGTTTACATAATATTTGAATTTTCATGTAAATATGTGTATAGTTTTACTTAAATGTGTGCAAAATTACTATTACTCGCAAATAGTACAATAATAATAGCGTGCACATCGTCATTGTGTTTTTATTTCATTTGTATTTTACGCTGTTTATATGACGGCGTACATTTTACTCCCCAATCTCCGGCCTTATTTATGACTTATGACGTCTATATATTTTATTTTGAAAATCCTTTCACGACCTTTCCAGGTCTTCAAAATGACCTCCAAAGGATCACAATTATACTTTGAAAACTGTTGATGCAAATTATTTTAAAATATTTTAGTATTTATAATACTCGAGTAGCCAATAAAAATTTATAATTGTATATATTTTTTACAATACCCCTTTTTTGTTCCCTAATAATATTTTTTCCGTATTCTAGAATTAAATAAATTTTCTTATTTTAAAATAAATTTACTCAACTCTTTAGGGAATTTGTTATGTGGATTGTTTTCATTATACACTAAAACATAATCAACCAATCGTAATCATTTATGTTTCAGCCACCTCATCGGTGTTATTTGGCAAATGTGGAGGTATGTGTTGTCAATTAGCACAATAATAGACTATTTTACGTATGTTGAATCAAGTTAAATTAATGAAAAAAAATAGAATGAATAATTGGGGTGTTTATCTTGTGTTATTTACCTTTATTTGGAGTGCCGAATGTATTATGTTTAATTTGGACCCCAATACTCACAAGTGTTTAAAAGAAGAGTTGCATCAAAATGTTCCGGTTACAGGAGAATTTGAAGTGTCAGAAGCAGCTGGACAAAAAATAGATTATGTGGTTTGTAAATTAGTTTTACATACTTGTAACTATACATGTTAAAAATGATTTTAATTTTGTAGGTAAGAGACACTAAAGGACATGTGCTAGCCCAGCAGGAAGACATATCCAAAGGAAAATTTTCATTTATAGCAGAAACTTATGATACTTATGAAATATGTTTCATATCAAGGGTTTCACAAGGTAAGGAATCATATGACAATAGTTACAAATAACGTTTTATTTAGTAAACTGCAAGTGATTATGAAAACTGGATTAAAAAATTTTATAAAAAATAACGTATGACAATGGTGCATTCAGATATTTGCTATTTGTAAATATATATATATGCATAAAACAAAAACGAATATTTTTATCAAAGTTTATCTTATGTTACAAACAAAATAAATTTTAGATTTACATGACCTTCAAACCTATTTTCAAAGCAGTTATTATTAAATATGTAATACTCACTATAAACTTCCTTAATCAGTCCAATGGAAATAGTGTAAATGATTTTCTATAAAGCAACAAGTAATTTACAATTTTTAAGCATACACTTAAATTCAAAAATAAAAATAAATTTATTTCCTCCTTTCTGTGTCTGTATTTGCTTAAGGAATTAGTAGTGTTGGCAAATGTAACCATATTTTTAATATATTAACTTTGCATATATTAATTTGTTGGTATTGACACACTTTGAAGTTTTTGTATCCGTGAACATATTTTGAATATTTACTATATTCAATTCAAAGAACATGGCAATGAATTGGAAGTTATGCAAACAAACATTGAAAAACAAATGAATTATGATTGTCAGTTAAATAATGTAAAAAATTTGTCTAAAAAGTAGCAGTCTAGGACATTAATTTTTGTATAATGTATTTCAAAGAAGAAAAAATTAGTATGAAAATGTAATAGCTTCCAACTAGTCTATAATTTTGTTTTCAGTTAATTATCCTGATCGAATAAACTCAAACTGGAATAAATCAAATTACAAGATTTGTAGTATTTCATAAAGGTTTGCCGTGTCTTGTTTGAAGTTGGTCATTATTTGTTATGTTGAAAAAAAAACATCACATTGCTATATTTAATAGCGAAAGAATCTAATATAACCAAGACTTCTATATTTAAGATGTTTCAAAATATAAATACAAACCTTATAAATTTTCTCTCGGACTCAAATATATGACAAATGTCATTTTGCAAAATGAAAGAAGCCTACTTGGATATTGTCTCCTTTTTAACGTTTTTAGCTTACCGTGGTATTCATAGTCTTTGCTGAAAGGCCTTTGTATAAAAATATAAATTCTTAATACTTTTATTTTTCTAATGTTAAGTTAACAAATGAAAATGTTTTTTTACATATTCCATTGCTACTTTTACAATTTCTATAAAATTTAAATATTCATTCACCTGCTGTTATTTCCCACAGAAGTGTATAGTTTTTATAATTAGTTAACATAAGAGTAAATTCGAAGTCATAAGAGTAGAAAAACTATCATGCTGTCTTTACTGCATCATAACTAGAGTAAAAAAAGCTAGTAGGAGAAAAGCACATCATCAATCTTCTTTCTGACTTTTTTTTTCTTGTCTGTATACTGATAACCTATACTAATTGTGTTGTGTTATCTTCTTGTTAGGTATCCGAGGTATAGCTCAAGAGGTATCTCTTGTAACAAAACACGGCGTCGAAGCAAAAGAATATGAAGGGGTATGTAGTATATTTACATCTTTTTTTACATTATATAATAAAGCATTTTAGATACAAGAAGCTGCAAAACTTAAACCAATTGAAGTAGAATTAAGGAGATTGGAAGATTTGTCAAATGATATTGTTCATGACTTCTCAATTATGAGGAAACGTGAAGAGGAAATGAGAGACACTAATGGTAGTAATATAATATATACAGTTATCAAAAGATTAATAATTTGCAATTTATTTTAGAGTCAACAAACACTAGAGTTTTATATTTCTCAGTGTTTTCAATGTGTTGCTTGTTAGGCTTAGCAACATGGCAAGTTCTATACCTTAGAAGATATTTCAAAGCAAAGAAATTAATAGAATAAATGTAAAGTCACACCTTCTTCCATGAACTGTCGTCTTTAGATTCATTTCATTTAGTTTTTTTGTTACTTTAAGAAATGTCTCAGTAAAAAAATAATTCTAAATTATTGTAATTTGATAAAATACATTTTTATATATAATTTTTGAATTTGAATTTTATTCGTCTATTCAGTAAACTCATTAAATTATTTTAAACATCTTTTTTGTATTTTCACGATTTTTGATCACATATGGCTAAAATGTAAATAGGTACATGTAAAAAGTGTATGTGAACTAATAAATTTATATATAATATCCATTGCGTACACCCCTCCAAATAGGGCTGCGTTCTAGACAGAAGCGGAACGCCAAAAATGAGTGTTTTGTCTCTGAAATAACTTCAAATATTAAATTAATAGATTCTAAGAGACAGTCTGTCGCAGAGAAAACTGAATTTTGTTAAAATAGTAATTCTTAGTGGCGTCATTTATTAAAAAAATTTGCGTCGGTAAGGTAGATCTTTTACCAATGTTATATAAAAATATCACATTTACATTATTAGAAGCAAGGAAATTGCGAATAAAGTAACTGTGTATTTGGCATTGGTCGAAAAATGAATTTTGAAAAAAGAGCAACTTAAACTCGGTAAATCGTTTACTGAAACGTTTAATTTAATGAAATAAGAGCATGGTGATGCGTGTGTGTGAGTGGTATAAACGATTTAAAGACGGTTGTACGGACATAAATGGCGAACATCCTGGTACAAAAAAATATGTGTTTACGGAAAGTAACATCGGACTTGTACGTGAATTTATCAGAAATGAGCCGAAATCCTAATTGCGATACGTGGGAATGGAATTAAATATTTCCTAAGATCCAATTAATCATATTTTGACACAGCATTTGGGATTGAGAAAGATTCGTGCAAGGTTTGTATCACATAAGCTAACTGAATTCAACATTGTACAGACTTGATTAGACTCAAAAAAAAAGGACGAAAACTGCAGGTATTCTATTGTACCTGGCAATGAAACATGATGTTTTCAATATGATCCAGAGACTAAGGTTTGCTCTGAATGGAAGCACCCAAAGGAAGAAAAACCGAAAAAAGCTGTTTGGAGAAGTCAAGAGTGAAGACAATGTTGATTTGTTTTTACGATTCGAAAGGCATAATGTACAAAGAGTTTGTACTGTTACGCTCCGCATATATACAAATAATAATTCTTTATATCATGTTTTTCAAATTAGTTTATTTTAAATTAAAAATATTTCGATTTTCAAGTCATAAATTATTATTTATTTTGACTTTTTTGTGATATATACAAGTACAGGAATCTTTTGTATTCGTCACGTACTGTCAGGCTGTAATAAACTAACCCCTACCGCGTCGTTTCTAGGAAGCCGAATATTGGTGATTTTTCATTGACTAACACATTTAATTTTAATTCCGCATATTGATATCTAAATGCAATAGAGATTCAAATATTAATCCGTCTATTTCTCACACAAAATGGACGTCTATTATTCTGTCTAGATATCTATCTGCTAGGTGCTTATATTGAAATTAATATCATAATTTTAATTTATGCCAATATCTTTAGCGCGCCAATTCTCTTTTGCTATTGGTTGATTTAAACTTGACCAGTACACCTTACCCCTTAGTCGATGGGTGGATTCTTAAAAAGCCGCCGCCTGTAAGAGAGACTTCTTTTCCGACCATGACAAAGTCCACACGCATCCCTTTGACGTGATCGTGAAGTTGTTTTCCCGGGCTTGTTGTGACCACGTGTTTATTTTGCGACCGCAAAATATACCTAACATCCTGGCCCAGGATATATACACACAAACCGCAAGTATTTTGCGTATCGTCCGATACATATTTTAATCTAATCCTTTTTATATTTTATTAAACAGCTTAATATCTCTAGCTTTACTTTTATTACAGCTTTGCCATTACGCTTATCTTGTTTTATTTGTTGCTCTCGAACTCATTAATTATCTTTATTTAATATACTCAAGCTTTAAGAATTAATTTAACTTACTGAATAAAATTTTAAGGGCAATCTTGTTGTTTTATTTCCACTAATAATCTTTCTTTTAGCTTAGCACACGTCCTGGACTTTTGATGCTCATTGTACACAATTACTAATTATTAACTCCTTACATTACTTTCTTTTTATTTGCATTTATTACAGCGCTTCAGCTAGCCGGACACGCGCTTGTAATAAGTTTACTAACCATCACTCACGTGCAAATAAATATATATTCTCTATTATTATTTAGCCTGTATTATTCAATTATTATTTAAAGAAGGAGGTAACAGTACCAACTAGTCAGTCAATGATATATATTATCTTGGTGTTATGAAGCGTCTTTTGGCGCGTATTCGCCCTCAATATCGTGAAAATGGTAGCCGGCGTTTGTTACATAATAATGCACAATCTCATCACTGATTTACCAACTACAAATAGCATTTTAACCATCAACCATTCACCGAATACAGCCCCCCTGTGATTTCTACTTATTCTACTACATTTGAAGATGAAAGGACAGCTTTATACCGACCTAGAAGCCATTAAAAAGGCGACGACAGCGATCTTGAAGGACATCTCTAAAGATAAACTTAA
Organism: Dermolepida albohirtum; assembly: GCA_031893035.1. Classification (NCBI taxonomy): domain Eukaryota; kingdom Metazoa; phylum Arthropoda; class Insecta; order Coleoptera; family Scarabaeidae; genus Dermolepida; species Dermolepida albohirtum. The sequence continues at coordinate 26,095 of JAVIWB010002386.1, forward strand.
AAATTCATTCGACGTATTAATTGACCGTGCAAAACTTTGTATTGAAGCCGAAGGTGACTACGTTGAATAAAATTTTACCAGAGTAGCAATATTTTGTTTCTATTTAAAAAAAAAATCTGTTTTCTCTGCGACAGACTGTGTATAGGTTTTATTAAGATAGAATTTTATTTTTTTTGATTCAAAAGGAATTCCTATGTTCATATTATCGGGATATATTCACAACTTTATTAAGATTTGTAGTACTGAAATATATTACTGTTTGCTAATTACTTTTTCCACATTTTTCTGTTTACTTAATAAAAATTGAAAGATTTCCATGGAAAGTTTTGCATAAAAATAAGATATAACGCATGGAAATCTACTTATGTTCTTTGTTATATATAATATGTAAACACAAACGATCGTGTCTGAATAGACATAACTCCCGATTCCCCTCAATCTCCCACTACCTAATTACTCAGATAACTATATTTTTACATATACTTTTAATAATATGTGAAATAAATTAAATTTTCCAATGTACGCACTAACCATTACAATTGTATACATTAGAAAATATTCATTTATATCAGCTTTATTACTGATTGCCTTTAAGAACAAGAGAAAGATCAAACCAGCAACTTTTCATGCATTTTTCAAGTCATTAATAGGGGATAAGTGCATTACAATTAAATAAAAATCTTACTAATATATAAAACAATTTTTTATTGTATTTACAATAAATAGATATATATGTATGTATGTGTGTGTCTATACATACACACATCACTTTTTAATAAAATAATTATAAATACATTACAACAAATTCAGCAGCTGTTTAAATACTGTATAGAAACTGTTCTCCAAATGGGTATGTCCAAACGCTACTTGAATAATTAAACAATGACATTGCCACCTTATAGACTTATTTTCATTACATATTTTTATGCAACTTTTTCATTGAAAGTCTTGGTCAATTGTATTAAATATTATACATAAGTAAAATAATAATATCAAATTAATTCAATTTTGGCAAATAATTATAGACGTTTGTTAATATTTTTAATAGTTATGGCAACTTTAGATAACCTTGGTTATTGTTACAAAATACATGATCTTTTTCATATTAATTTTTAAATATTTGTACATACCATATATTTTTTAAAATTACAAAATATTCACAAACTATAAAGTAAATGGAAAATACCTAAACTGTTAGAAAAAAATTGAATATATATATATATATATATATATATATATATATGCATGTATGTATGTTTCGTTGGATGTTCTCACGGGTGTATAATGAGGAACCTTCTCGGGTATACCGGGTCGTTGTATTATCCTTTGAAAGATAGTTTCTTCGCTGACGTTTTTATGAAATATCATTCACATTTTTCTTAAGCATCTCATCATTATTGCGACACCCAGAAAACTATATGATGCTATATGATATTGCATATACAATTCAAGACATTGTTTACTATACGGGTATACCACTCGAAAAAAATGTTAGTTTTAAAGCTACAAGTAGGGAAATCACTATTAACAATTACGATGGCATGAGAAATATCCGTGTTTGGAGACAGATGGCACTTTGTGTTAAAATCTGCATTATAGACTGTGAGTACTATTCTTTAGTTGATGTCTGTAAAAATTTCGGAGAGATTCATCGAATAGTGTAGTTTCGAAAGATGTTGAAAGGAAATTTATGTATTTGTGCAATCATGGAAAAAGAACAATACTAGTCAGCGATTCGATTAATTATTTTAGATGGAGTTTATAAGGACCTTGCACTGATTTAATGAATTTAAACGTGGCCGAACATTCGTCTTTGATGGGGAACCGCCAAAGCATCCCATTGAGGTGACTACGGACGATATGATCAATATAGTTCATGATATGGTGTCAGCAGACTGCCGGATGAAGATTAGAGAGATTGTTAATACGGTAAACATCTTTCACGAAAAATTAAGTACCAGAAAGCTATCGGCGGTGGCTAATGCGTCTGCTGACAATTGATAAAAAACGAAATCGCTTTAAAGCAATGTTTGGACATGTTTAAGCACAATACGAATGAATTTCTGTAGCGTTATGACAGTAAATGATATTTGGATAAATCACTACGTGCCAGAAACCAAAGATTCACGATGGGTTTTTTTCCGGCGAACGTGAACGAAAGACGGCAAACACGATTCCATCAGCCGCAAAAATTATGGCAACGATATTTTAGGATTTGCAAGGCATAATCTTAATTGATTAGTGAAGAACGGAAGGACAATCACGGGGCAGTACTGTGCTGATTTATTGGATCGACTCGACGCTGAACTGGAGAGAAAAAGGCCCTCGCCTAGCGAAAAATAAAACTACCATCGTGATAATGTCCCGGCTCACTTATCAGCAATTGGAACGCCTAATGACACGACGATTTACTAACTTATTTACGCATTGGGACCCCATCCACCATATTCATTAGATTTCAGATTTGCCCTCCCCCCTGACTTCTCTTTTTTTTTCCAAACTTGAAATATGGTTTGACGGAAAGCGGTTCACGTCAGATGAAGTCATTGCCGAAACAGATACTATTTTTGCAGAGTTCAACAAATATTATTTGGAAGTAAGTTGGAATATTGCTGGACTAAGTGTATAGAGCTACAAGATTATGACGAGAAATGAATTTATTAAATATAAAACAATTGAGTTGTATTCCTCTATACAGGTATTTATCATACCATCTTCGTAATTCAAGAATAAGTGATTTGTGACTTATTCATCATAAAATAAATCAAATAATTACAATAAATTGAATATATGCGTTACTAGTAAATTAAATCTTTGAAGCAGTTCCAATAATGTACCATTGATATATTTAATATTTTGTAAAATATAAAAGTGAAATCAAAAAAGAATAGAAAATTTTGTGACTACACTTGAATTTAATTTAATTATATACTTCTTTCTTACTTCTACGAAATTTTTAATTTCTTCAACTATATCTGTGTTTTTGTACAAATGGAATTATATGAGCTACTCTCAAACTAATGTTTATGAAGTATTTAAATATTTTCTGTTTTAATATCTCATTTATTTAACAAAAAATAGTATTTATAAATTTAAAATTTTAAACAAACCTAATCATAAAGAATTCATTAATTACAATGAATTTTACAAATTATATCATCAAAAAGCTTGGCAGTCTTTTGTACATTACAATTTTTTATGGCACTTTATTTATAAAATTCTCAAGCACATCAAATTATGAAAATATCAAATAGAATTAGGCATACTATGATACTTTTTCTAAGGTTTTTGAATTAGAAATTATAATCCAACTACGAATTATAAAGTAAATGTGAATTTTTAGTTTAAATAATTAAAGAAATTGCGCACATGATTATTTTTATATTTAACATATATATAGTCAAATTAATATATCTTAGAATATACATATAAGTAGATACAGAATATGAGTAGAGAAATACCGTTATACATTTTTCCCCCACATTTTTAATGCAATAAGAGATTTATTAAATGCTTGACACCATTCTATCCTTTCTTCTTTAGTATCAGCAGAGAAAAGATGCCTGGAACAAAATCTGCTTTTAGAGATTGTTAATAAATACATTAAAATACTTAGGAGCAAAATGTGTGATATAAAATTGAACAAAAATGAAATCTGTGTTTTGGAAATGACAACACTTACTTCACATAGACAAAACTGCGTGATGTACTTTTTAAATTCCTAAAAAATAAAAAAAATATTTTGCTTCTTTTGAAAATTTCATTGTTAATTACTGTTTTTTTCTATTGCCATTAGTTACCCATATATGAATTTTATGTCTAATAATTTTGACATTTTATAAAGGGAAATTTAAAATGAGTTCGAAGAAGTAATTTCTAGTAATGTAGAAGAAATAGTGCAGAGTGCTGAAGAATTATTTTTCCCAAACAAGGCTATAGAGGGACATATAATATATTTTACAAGTTGTGTTTAAAAATAAAGTTGAAAAAGCTGCTGAGGATCGAATAATTACATTGATTTTGACAATTGACTTTTATTTTGACACTGATAGAAGAGTTTTTCATTCTGGACGTTTTTCTATCAATGCATGGTTCAAATTGATAATCTGTTGTCAGTAGCGATCAATATTAACTGTTTCACCAAATTTCAACAGTTCGTAATACACCAAGCCACTCTGGTCCCACCAAACACAGAGCATTACCTTGTGACCAAAACGATTTGGCTTTGGAGTCGATGGGCCTGCTTCGCCAGGTGATAACCATAATTTTTTTGCGCTTTGGGTTTCGAAATAAATCCATTTTTCATCACCCGTCACTATTTGATGCAAAAATGACTTCCGATCATACCTTTGAATCAGTATTTCATGGCCGATTTTTCGATTTTCCATTTGCTTGTCATTCAATTGATGTGGCATCCATTTTTCCATCATTTAGGTTTTTCCCATTGCTAGTAATCGGTCGCTAATTGTTTCTTGAGCCACATTTAACGCTTTTGCCAATTGTTTTTGAGTTTGGGTTAGGTCTTCATCCAATAACTCCTGCAGTTTCGCATTTTCAAACTTTTTCGGTCTATCAGAACGTTCTTTGTCTTGCACATCGAAATCACCACATTTGAATTGACGAAACTACGCCTTAATACTAGAAGCGCCGGAACTTATGACCCTTCTAATACCGCCACCGTGCCAAAATTGTTCCTTTGTATATATTACAACGTTCTTAAGAAAATGGCATAAAACTTATGATTAAAACTTTATTGTGGGATATTTGAAACACGTTTATTTATTAATTTTAATAAAATTTCTATTCTTCATTTGCAAAGCAAGTATTGCACAAATAATACTCTTGGCTAGTACATTTGCTAGACAGTTTTTTGCACTGATGGTACTTCACGAATGATTTATTATCTGTGCAGCTTGACTTGACCTGACACCTTGTACGTTTTTCTTGTCTTTCTGGTATGTCTTCTGGGATATCTGGTATTGTTCTTTTTCTACTATTCATGTATTTTGTTCCCAATTCTTCTCCCAGTTGTAATATAAAATCTCTGCGTTTAATTTTGCTCTTGTTTATAAGTTTGAATAATACCCATGAGTTGATAGCTGCTAAACCTAATATATTATAAAATGTGCACTGGCCAACGTCCAATTCAAAGTCATCGTCTGAGTATTCAAAAGGCTCGCCATCTGATTCATCCTCCAAAATATCATTCAAGCAAGACACAATTTCTTGCGCGTTCAATATTTTTTTTCTTTGACCAGACTATCTCTTGTACGTGAGGAAGGCTCTTAGAATAACAGTAACGTCCACTAGACACGCTAAACAATGTGCAACTGACTGCTAAAAATTTTTGCTAAAAAAACCAATTACGAAATAACAAAAAAAGATTGTTTTTGTTTTTCGTACATACCAACCAAAGCGTTTCACTCTCCTCTTCTATCAGAGGCTACATACGTGTCAATGTTCATTCACGAAGATATACCGTTATTTTATTTTTGTGTATTCATTTTAGTTTGCAAACTCAAAAAATACATATTTTTTCTTCTTAGTTAATTAGAATACTGAAGGGGCAAAAATGACCCACCGGCAGTTCTAGGTAAAATGCATAGTTTTTCATAAAATCTGCGTGTTTAAACTATTAATATATTTTCAGCTTAATAAATACATAAATTTAATAAAAGTCAAAAAGTTTCAGAAATCAAAGTAAAAAAGTTGTGGGCCATATTAATCGCGTGCGGGACAAAAATGGCACGGCGGCGCTCCTAGTGTTAACTAGCCGATAACTTTCAGTGAATTTTGTCTTTTGATTAAATAAGAAAAGTAATGCGTGCCGCAAATTCACTTTTTCAGTCACGAAGCTCGATGTTTTCAAAGAGGTATAAATCTATGACAGTGTTACGTTCGCAAAATATAACATGTATGGCTTTGAAGCTTGATGTCGGTAGAATAAAATGACATATGTATGTGTCAAATCAAAACATTGCATACTTAAGCCTAGCAACATCTGTTCTGTTAGAAATACCGGTACACCTAGTATATACATATGTATATACCTTTTAACTCTGCACTTAAATTATTTAATTGCACTCAAAAACAAAATGTAAATACTGCATACAAATCAAATAAATAACATTCTATATTTGCAAATAATAAATTTATTGTGATAATATGACTAATTTCCTATTCCTGTTTTCAATTTTAAATTATCAAAATTACTTCACTAAAAGACGATAGCAGTATTTTTTTAAATTACAAAAATCCCTTTGCATAAAATGAATTTATTTAAAAACTAGTTTTCAAAATTCTTTGTCATGAAATTTTAGATTATCCAAAAACAATACTTGATACATTTTTCCATTACTTTTTATGGAAAATCGAATATACTTGCTATTTCAAAAAATCAAATTTTACAATTTTAAAATTTTTCGTTTTACTTGATTTTTCACACCCTATATTATTATACAATCTCATCACAATTGTTAAACTGCATAACATGCTATATAAAGGAAAATTAAAATTTGAAATAAGAAGTGCATTACTTTCAAAATAAGTAACGACTACTGTCCGATTAACAAAATATTTGAAGTACTTTAAATAATCTGATCTTATAGAGGAATGCAAGTATGAATTTTATATTTATGTAATAGAATTCATTTTGAATATCGTTACCTGATTATTGTTTTCTTATCTTTAGTAATCAGGGTCAAAGATTCTTTATCCTCTAGTAAAGCATCCCTTTCTGTTTCAATTAAGAATGTATTCAGTCGCGCGCAAATATCTCTACTTACAGGTCCAACTTCTTTTGTGATAGCATTTTTTAAATTAATTGATTCTGTTGGAGGCTAAAACATATACTTATTACTCAAAAATATTAAGTTATTGTCTGTATCAATTCTAACCTTCTCCTTTTCTTCATCTGGGTATTTCCAATAGCTAAGAGTATGTCCTTTTAATATGTACCAACGTCTATGCCATGCCCCAAAACCAGAAATATCTTCAAATACAGTCAAAAATCCTTTATATTCCACAGACACATTTAAATCACATGAAATTTTCATGTTTACTCTTCCTTCCAAAGGACTCATAGATGGAACCTGCAAAAGTAATATGAATTTATGTTAGAAATAAATAAATAAATAAAACATTTAATACCTTAATTAAGGTCCAATGAGTTTTACTAATTGAGTGAACGGAAAATACTACATAACCCATTAAAGCAAATGTTGACGATCGCACAGCTTGTGGTCCTGCCGGTGATTCTTTCGGTGGAAGTACCATTCGAGATTCTTGTTTTACTTTCTTCGGTGCTAATTTACTACTGCCTTTTTTTGCAATGTGATATTTGACTTCATGTGGCAAAATTTCTTCTTGGGCCTGAAGGCAATAAACTTCAAACGTTACAGTAAAGTCGCTGTAAACACCATTTAATTTGACACTTCCTGGAATATGTAAATCTTGATCTAAATTCTTGCTTGATGAAGCAACAGTTGAAACAAGCTGTGTGGAAGCAACTTGTTCACCACATTTTACTAAACATACTACATGATGTCCTTTACCGCCAACTAAAAGAAAGCTAATTTTATATTTTAGTTTTTATAAAAAAATAAAAATGTATACCCGCAACTAATGCTCTTACATATTCTTTCTTCATTGGTAAAATTATATTACTTATTAAAAGACTTCCTTTTTCCAGAGGAATATTTTGAGCATGTCGGCTTTGTGGCCTTAGGGTTCCTTCAACTTTTAAGCGTTGAACTTCATATAAACAAGCTTGTCTACGATGAGCTAAATGAAGAGCATTGATATAATAATACACATTGTTATGTGATAATAGTCTTTCAAATTAATTTAAAGTTGCATTTCATATTTAATTTATAATAAATAAATACGTATATCGTACTGGAGAATAAATCAGGAATTATAGGACTATACGGTATATTAGAGCGAGGCGTTTGCATTTCTTGTGCAACATAATTATACAAAACATAATTATGTAACGTCTTGGTATATATAGAGGTTCTTTGCTCTTATGCATAACCAGATGTGTGTTTAGCACATCATATGAACTAAATGTATTGTTCTCATATAATGCATTGCAAAATAAATGTATTTGCCTTACTCTGACGTACTGCATAAACCCAAGGGTCTCTGAAATATTCGTCTGTACAGTATAACTTCGAGTCCTTTAACATTTATGGCGTGTTAAAGGACTTGAAGTTGCACTGCCTGGTGGCTTAATTGGTAAAGCAGTCGTCTAGAAAACGGCAGATAGAGGTTCGAGTCCTTCTCCAGCGCAGAAATTTTTAATTAATTTCTGTGTATTTAAATAACGATGGAGTAGCAGGAAATAATATAATTTTCAGTATTATTTGGTGTTTTTAATACTAAAAGCAGAGCAACAAATATAACTATACTCTTATTATACTCAGAGAATGTATATCAATACGTGCGTACATGTATGTCCTAGATTATTCTATATATAAAAACTATATACAAAAGACAATAAAATAATAAATAACTTTACATATAAGAATTTATTGGCATCGCAGAGAGTAGATGTGGATCAAGTTTTCTTTTAAAATATTTTTATCTTCCTACGACAAGTGAATGAAAATTGTACAAGGATTTCAGATCTGTTCCTGATATATAGAAGTTCTATGTTTTTCTTGATGAAGGTACGAGATTTAGGACGTGTTTCACAATGATATTCAACTCTGTGTTCATATTACTAAAAGTGTATCAAAGTACATACATACATTGAATTACGGTAATGTCATTATTTTGAAAAAAAAAATAAAATAATTTGACACTGGAATTGTTTAATTGGCTAATACTGTTATACTATAATTAAGATGTAATTGAAATTATTGCGATACTGACTTTTTAAAATATAATATATAAATTTGTATGTAAACATTCTCAATGAGATAATTGTTAATGTTTATATCATTTGAGGCTCACACTGTTAACCAACTCCAATATGGAAACCGGATTATAGAGCATGAGTAATAGATAAGATTCTGTCAGCTACCTAGAGATTCTTTCATACTAATACTTAATTTATTGTTTGATATTCTCTGCATTAATGCTTAGAAATAGAAATCGTCCTTGAAAACTTTCAATGTCAATTCATAATATCTAAGCTACTACCCTATATGATAATTAAATTAAACTTGTTTCTCTCTTAACACAATATTTGGAATCTAGCCCAGATTCTTGCGGAAACTTTGCTCTAACAAACTTGTTTGCTTATTTGAAAACATTGTATCCTACTGCAGAAATCAGGTTTAAACTACTTCATTGGAAGTCTCAAAACACTAGATTTTCTACTTATATAAGATAAAAACCTTTCAGAAACTTATAAAACGACCCACTGTGGTGTCGCGTTGTAAGAGAAGCGGTCATAATTAGCAAACATTGTGATACGACCTTGAAACCTTTATATTTGTGTTACATAATTTATGTTCTACACATTTTAGGTGAATTATGGAAAAAAAATTTTTTACTTGTACTAGCTTTATTATTGTAAAATAAATGGATCATAAAAGTTATAAAAAATGAATATATCGATTAACCAAATACTACACATTAATAACAAAGTACAATATGTACATATGCAGGTATAAGCATTTATACGTACATTAAAATAATAATAATTAAAAAAAGGACTTACTACATTAAAACTAAAGTATTTACATAATATAAAATTAAATGTCTATTATTGTAACAAATCTAAAACTGCCTTTGATAGCACAGACTTCTTAACAGGCAATTTTCTTAACTCTGTAATAAAGGGATCACAATTAAGAAGTCTGCGCAATAGGTCAGTGTTAGTAAGGATGTCATTTTTTGAGTGTGATCGCACCTAAATAATTTTATATTTTTATTTGTGGACTCGACCTCTTCATATAATTCGCCTATCGATAGTAAACCATGACTAATCATTTTAGATCCATGAATAACTATTTTATGTACTGAAGCTGGAAGATAATATCACGGATATTTCTGTACGAGTTGTCTAGCTGCATCTAATGCGAAGTCCCTAAATCATTCCTTATTTACATTATAGCCAGACAAGCAGCTGAGTAGTGTGCCACACCTGTCAATGAGATTTTTCAAGTCTTGTAAAAATTTTCTAAGTGTATTTCCGTCATTCGATGATCCACTATCCTCACTTCGCGGTTTATCTACAATCAAGCCTAGTTTTCCTCTAAATTGAGATTGGGTAGACTTTTTTCTCTGCGCAAGAAGAGACTTATCATCTACGGATCTAATATGCAATTTCTTAATAGAAATTCCGTATGAAACGTTAATAAGGTATTCAAAAAATCGGATATGTGCATGAAGTGGTGATAAACCTAATTCGTACCCGTTCTCCTCAAGTAGTTTGCATAGACAATTGTCTAAATTATTCATTTCTTTCAGTGTTACATTACACATGTAACATCTCTCTCTGGCTGTCTCACCACGTCAAACATAGTCAGTTGTAACGAATGTTTTACTCTAGCTTCACGGTTATTACATTTAAATACGGAAGGCTGTAAATTATTAATTTGGTTTTTGGAAATAAGTCCTCTTGTTTGGAAAGAACGGAAGTCTCTTTTGCGTACTGAAATCAGATTGGCCTACAAAAACGGGTAATGGTCGGGGGGGTTTTGGCCAAATAATGCGGTCGCTTTCGGTCTCATCTGACGACTTGCAAATTACCTGAAGAAGAATGTACGAAGTTACAAATAAGCTACTATCATCATCTATACTCGGGGCCGAAAATTTTTTTGTATTCGCTATGCTCCGTGCTCCCATCAAATCTCCATTTTCCTATTCTATATTGTCTAAAGACTCAGAAGGAATACAATCTAAAATACAATCTAAAGCTTTTTCGTGTTTAATACTTTCTTATACGCTAGCATAACCTTAGAAGAAATGTGATAATTAATAAAGTTTACGACTAACAAATATTGATATTTGGTCAATTTAAATTCTACAATGAGAGATAAAATATTATCTGGATTTGGTTGCGAAAAAGATACGTTAGACCTATCGAAATTATCCAGTAACACATTGAATGCAGAATCATCCACCTTTGACAATTCAGCTAATCTTCTACGCTTTGTTCGCTTACTAGAAGAAGAGAAATCCTTCTTGGGTCGCCCCAACGACCGTGGCTATTACTTTGACTGCACATTGGCGCCGCCGCTTGTGCTTCGTCTTGAGAGGTTGAATTCTTCTGCATTTAACCAGTCTGAATGTTTTTAGAAAAACTTTGACTGCGTGCTGTTGCTCTTCTTCCACCATTCCGCAATTTTTGCAAATGTAAGTGACACTGACAGTTTGCAATGTCAGTGTCCACATTTTCTATATCGGGCAAGGGCTCTAGCACTGTGTAACACACGGCGAGCCCTTTCCGCATCCGTCCCATAATTTGTCAGCTGGAGGTCAAATAAGTGCATTTTAGTGAATGAACACTTTTGAACATTGTCTGAAATAAATTATAACGGATATAATTACAAATGTTGCATTTTAGCCGGCTTGTAGACACAATCTACGGGTGCCCTGGGACGGCGTAGAAGTCATATAGAAAGCACGAAGGACATTTGTGGACGACAATACTTTATGATTTTTATACTTCAGTGTAAGCTTTACATTCACTTATATTATAAATGGAGAATCGCGGAGAAAGTGGTTAAAAGTCTTAGAAAAGAAAAAAAATATATGAAAAAATTCAAATTTTATTATTTATGTTTGTGGCAGTCACATTACTTAAATATTATGGAATATTATCATTAAAAAAGTAAATATGAATAGAATACATACCTCCTTCCTAGAGTTCCATTGCACAATCACCATTCACCAAAACAAACAATTTCGAGAAATGCAAAGGGTAATTAAAATTGCTAATATGTTACAAAGATAACACGATTGCATTCTACCGATATGTGGTCGCTTCAAATGCCGAAATACAAATGATGGACCCATTTCACGGGGTTAATTTTTTGACCTGCATTAAATAGGGGTAGTAGTGAAGAATCATATCCGCATTAAAACTTTTGTTTTTCATAAAAACGTGATGAAAGGACAGCAATATATTACGTTCGTCCAAAACTTAAGTGAACTTTCATTTATTAATAATTCTGACAATTTTTAAAAGTGAAATATTAGAGAAATTGCAAAATATTTCTGTACAGTTTTTTTTGCTATATATTTTTACGAATTTAAATGATTTCAGTTTGTTTGAATTCAGTAGAGAATATCTTTCACATTATTTATTAATTACGTTTTAGGTCAGAATAATTTATATCGTATCGTCACTTGTCTTAATAAATTGAGATTTGACTTATTGTGCAGAATGTGTATTCCTCATTTTATTAGTCTAAACTAATACTCTGCGTTTATTGTTTGATACAAAATTAATTATTTTGCGCTGTTACAAGAATGTCTTAGATTTAAAAGCAGTTGTTTTAAAAATGAAAAATGTTACTTCTCATTCGGTTTGACGAGATTTTTTCCTTTTTATTAAGGGTTAAGATAATTTACTTAATTTATCAACTAAAAACAAATCTTAATTTTAATAATTCTTCAATTTTCACAATGTCTTTTCCGCATTTAAGTTTCCGTTAAGGAAAACTATAATAAAATGATTTGAAAATCAGGATTGTCATTGATACTTGTAAAAGTAAATTTTGTAATTCAGTAACTGTTTTCGGTCAATTCTATATTTATTTCTAGATTCAGTAATTGACATGTTATGTTTATATAACTTTTACAGTATAATATAGATAGATAATATTATTTGTATATGTACTATTCCGAAGAGTTACACTGCTGTTTCCATAATTAATGTTAAATTAAAAAAATAATTTAGATTTGGGAAATATTAAAATATTGCTATGTTATAAAAAAATTAAAGTGATCGATCTGTCGGTTAATTGTGTTATGAAAAGTTGTGGGAATGGGATTGCTAATGAGATATATAATTCTTGGTAACTTCTATATTCTTGGATAACTTTAGATGGTTTCAGACAATTACAGAAATATCATTACTAAATATTTTAATATTTACTAATTCTAAATTATTATTTCAATTTAACATTAATTGTGGAAATAAGTAGTGTAACTCTTCGTACGGTAAAAGTTGTAAAAACATGACATGTCAATTACTGAATCTAGAAATAAATCTGGAAAAGATCGATTAATAATCATAATTTACAAATTCAATGAATATGAATGCATTTCTTCTAATAATAAATAATAGTGAATGGTTTCATTAAATTTAATAGCTTTTTAACTAATGAAATGAAATAATTTTATTAAAGGCAAAATCAGGAATGTTTTCCGATCACGTGATCACTGTCGTATGAAATAAGATGTCAAATTAAATACTATATTTATATTACTGTCAGATGCGATGATGTAATATATACCTAACCTGTAAACCTATAAATAAATGTAAAAGCTGCCTTCGTAGGTTACCTAAGTGTAAACTTACAAGGATAATGAAATAAATATGATAAATTAGCTGTTAGAACAATAACAAATAACGGCAGTAAATTAAAAGGAATATAACAATATCGAAACCGTAGAAAAGACAAACTTTATAAGTCAAAAATTAAAACACTATTTTATCTGTATTATACATGACACGTGTGCGTATAATATACATGCTCTGTATACGACTATTTCCATTTTTTCACGATTTCTTGACAAGACAGAGTGCGTAACTGTATTAGAAAAACGTTTGCAACAAATGTAACTACCGATTAATTAGACAAATGCCGCTACATGGTTCGTATTTTGCAGCGTTATTGATACACCGGCAAACTTTGGTGGTTCCAATTTATATACAACACTGAATAATATAGTGTTTCCAAAACAAAATGCTATAAGCTATATAAACCACATAGTTCGTTTTTTTAAAAGGGAGTAAATAATTTTGAACATGAAGTTATGTATTATTTAGAATTCGCATTGCTATTATAAAATTCATAGAGTAGATGTGTAGTAACGAGTTTTGTTATATCTACTACAATAGTAGTATTTATATAATTTTTAATTAAATTTAGATTTCATTAAAAGTAGAGTAAGAGTAAAGATTCTTTGCTTAGTTTACGTTTTTTGGTTTCATATTTTATTAATGTATTACTGCAATATGTGGTATTTTGTTAAAGCCGTACAATTTCTGGTGTTTGAGCCGAGAACTAATAAATATTTCAAACATTAATAAAAAGAATAATATTTTTAACTAAATAAAGGCTGTCTGTTTATTAGATTTTGCTGTTTATGGTAAATCAAGAAAAGCAGTCAGTGGATTTTGCAACTTACTTGCCAGTAGTAGTAGTTTCTCTGCTTCTACTTGTTCTGTACTTCCCATAAATTCCAATGTTGAATTACAAAGATTTAAAGCTTGACTTGCCTGAGCAATGACCATTTGTTGTTTGCTAATCTGTATTAATTAAAGTCATTTTAAATAATTCATTAATAAAATGTAAATGAAATACCTCTTCTAACAATTCTTGTATTTTTTTCGTAACAACTTCATTTTCAGCGTTAATAACTTGTTGTTCAGCATTTTCTTCAATTAGTGGTTGCCTAGTAACTTGACGCACAGGGGTTTTAACCTAAATAAATAAATTTTTGATATCTCTGCATATGTATAGTCTAAAATATAATGTACTTACGGGAGTTTGTTGTTTTCGATAGAAACTGACAGTATGTGTCAGTGGCAAAACACTATCACCATCAATTACATGTGTTGGTAAATCAGAAGATTTACGAGGCGTATTTGTCTTTATTGGAGATTTCGTATCAGGCGATACATTTACTTTGATGTTTGGTGAAAAGCTTTTGTAGTGAAACGAATTTGATGGTTTGGATGACTTATTTTCCTAAAAGTAAATTGAATTAACTCTTATTAAAAAACATATATTTTGCTCTCTGTTTATCATTTGTTTACATAGATAGTTAAATGTGTTTTTTTTTGTGAGAATAAGAATTTGAAAATATTCTTGCAAAATGCCATTCGGTCCTTCCAATGACATATCTTAAATTACTGAGCAATCACCAATTTGCATTGAACTTCAAAACGGTTTACAAAATTTTCCTGATAGTTTTCTCAAACACCAACGTAGAAGCATGTTTTACGTCGGCAGATATACTAGTGACGCGGTTCCAGCCCGGAAACCCAGAAGCAGATAGCATGTTTTACGACTTAAACATATGAAAGATAGCCTCACACCGTCTACATTGGCGGTTAGAATTTTAAAAAGAAATAAGACTACCAGTCCACTATCATTTTAAAATATAGATAAAATACTTTTTAAAGAAATAGAATGACGAACCGACATTTATTACAAACTTTGGCAGATATTTGAATAAAATAAAATTATTATCATTATTAGGCAAATACAAGACAATTATAATATAATTGCATAGGCAAAATGAGAGAGATATATCTTTAGAAACAGGGCAATTATAACTAATTTCAGTACGTTTTTAATAAATTTGTTACTGGAAATTAATAACACATTTCAGAGCATGATCCATAATAGATGTCCATCTTTAAAAAGTACAAGGGAAACTAGAAAATTTTTCTTATCTAACAATGAAACCAAAGACCTACGATAAAATTATATCTCCCTTGATTTCAACGCCACCTATCCTGAAACTACTTTATTTTTTCAGAAAAAAATTTCTGTTAGACTTCAAAACTGGCACCGATCTCCTCTTTCAATTGATTGCCGTCTGCAAAATAACGTCCTCTAAGATGCTTTTTCAAATTTCTAAATAAAGAGAGTCGGACAGAGCCAAATCCAGGCTATATGGTAGATGGTTCAGCTAAAAGAAGTTACACACGTGCAATGTAGGTTGGACATTGACTGTCTCGTGAATTGTCAAACTGAACTTTTTGATCAATAGCTGTACGTATTATCGTAGCTAACTGTTGTTATCCACATGTATTCAATAAGAATAACTCCTGTTTGGTCCCAAAAGATGGTGAGTCAATGGATTCACGACCCACCGGAACTGTTTTTTACTAATAATTTCACTTTAAAATATGACGGAACTTCGTCCTCATACACTGCAATCACTCGTTTGTAAATAGTTTTGGGACAATTCTGTTCCTCTGTCAAAAATTTAATGATACTGCAATATTGTAACGAATTGAAATTAAATTTGTCCCATAAGCAGAAAAGTGTTACTAATATTAAACGTTACTAAGCAACGCACAATTAGTTTCTATCATAGCTAGATAAATTTTTTTCTAGTTCCCACAGACGCAGAAAAAAAATAAAATTAGAATTTATCAGAATAATACAACAAATGCCTATACTATAAAACTGGTTCCATTTAGCGCTAAAAATCGAATTTGTTTAGAATTACAGGCATATTGTTCACATTTTCAATTCATAAGAATCAAAGGCACTTGTAAGCATTATATAGTGAATTTGATTACCACGTACTAGAGCAAAATTAATTATTGGGAACAAACGAAACAATATACTACAAAAAACGCAATAACAAAATGGAAATGAAACAGGATCGGCCATACCTTAAGAAAAAACGACGAGGACATCACAAAACAAACAATAAAGGAGGGGAAGAGAAAACATTATGCAATTACATGTCTAATTCTAAGAGTTGGTAAGTAAAACTTTGTACATAAGATGCAGAAACAAACGGAGTAATTACGTATGCAACAATCGCTATATTCTAATTGAGCGACGATTAGATTAGATCTGTGTCGAATTTTCTGTACAACATATTAATTATTTAAGAGTTTTATTTTATACTCTTATATAATTATAGTTAAAAATATCAAAGACTTGCTGTAAATAAGATGTAATTTGATAAAATAGTATACATACTTGTGTCAAAACTTTGCCCAATTTCGGAGGTGTTGGTCCATTATTGTAGTCATTTTCATGTGCCATGGCTTCGTCGAGATAGTCGTCCATATCGTCAAGTATGTCGGATACATCGCTTTCTGTACTTTCTTCTTCTAGAATAGCCTATTAAACATAATAATTAGTTAACTGTAACAGATGTAATAATTGAATGTTACCCTTTTTTGTGGTGTTTGTGTTTTACATACTGCTTGTAGAATATCACGACCAAAGCTTGTGTTAACATCACCTTCTGAAGAGCAAAAACTCTCTTCTTCACTGCATGAAAATAATAATAATGATGCAATAAAAATAAACTCAAAAGACCGGGATCGTGGAGTTAAATGGCGTATATACAGCGGCGTAGACAAATGAAAATACAAGGAGTAGATTGACGATGCAGCCGCTATCAAAATTGTGTACTATCACGCTATTAAAACACTGTATATACATATCTTATATCTGGGCAATAATAATTTTGTTTACACATAAATAAAAATATACATAGATATGTACATGAAAATTTAAATATTATGTAAACATGCATTCTGATCCTCACACTCCTAAAAAAAAACTGCAATACTTCTAATCTTTTGAACATAAGTTTATATATATATATATATATATATATATATTTCCTCATCCAACTAGCACTACACCAAACCATATAAATAGCAATATTATTTGAAGGTTAGTACAACTATGAACTACACTTGCTACGGTCAACTATATAGACCAGTGCAATGTTTTTCATCTCTTTTTATAATAGTTGTGTTCCTGATAATTGAAAGGAGACTTAAATGTAATTATATATATATTTACAATCGTTTTCTAACAATAAGTCCACCTGCCACTTTGTTTATAAATTTAAGCAAAAGTTAATACCATTACTCTGTTTAACTCTACGATCCCGCTCTTTACTTATGTAAGAAGCTAAAGCAAATAAAGAAGTAATGATACGTGTAATGAAAAAAAACACAAAAGTATATATGTAATTAAATCGGTAAAATAAGTATCTGTATGTACTTGTAGTTAACTTATACGCTTCATACAGGATATGTGCAATAAAATTATATCACGTTGTATAAAAGGGTAAAAGTTAAACTATGCCAAAAATGGTCTATTTTAATTGTAGACATGTGAGACTTTTTTAAAGGTTTAAGTTAAATATATTAAATTCATAAAAGGTCGTTCAAAAAACGCGCCTATATGGTTCTTTTTAATAAAACATAAACTATTTACAATTTTTTCAAGCTATTTCTTTTTATTGAAAGTATGATTCGTTACAATTACAAGTGGAGCAGAAATCATTCAAATGTCCACCACGACTGCGTCTGCAGGCATCAATTCGAATATTGATATTTTCAATTACTTTGACATGTTGCTAGAGTTACTTCACAAATTGCAACATGAATGTTGTTCTTTAGATCATTAATTGTTTATGTCTTGTTAGCATATACTCGACTTTTCAAAAAATTCCATAAAGAAATCTAGTGGTGTTAGATCACATGACCTTAGAGGTCAACTGAAATTTGCATTTCGTAAAATTACACGTCCAGGATATTTATATGTAGCATCATCTTGGTAATTATTCAGTAGTGGCCATAAAAAGTCACAACGTTGATTGGTATTGCTTAGCATTTCCAGCATCATCTTCGAAGAAGAATGGTCCAATGACACCATTCACACAAAATGCACACCAAACAGTAACTTTTTGTGGGTGTAGATATTTCTCATGAATAACACGAGGATTTTGCCACCCCAGATACGACAATTTTACTTATTGACGAATCCATCCATGAAACGAGTTTCATCGTCAAATGAAATTTTGCTTGAAATCAATGTCAATAATCCAATTAACGTAATTACAACGCTTATACCATGGTTAAAAATACAGCACCTTCTACTAAAACAAAATGACAACCAGAGTTGGATGACCATTTACAAAAAAAAAGTATTTTACTGTCAATTGTAAATGATATTTGCTTTTGTTTTTTTTAAGAAAATCCTTTGGTTATTATTGTTTAAAATTATATTTGTAATGTTGTTTATATGAATGAATTAATTACATTATCACCTCTGATAATGTAATTAAATTAAAATTTAGTAACTAACTATATATTAAACGTAACTAGTTCAAACAATCGATACTATATGAAAAATAACAAATGAAAACTATTTCTTAACACAATTTTTATTGTGAAAAATATTTTGAAATATATTTAAATATCTACAATACTTAATCATATATAGACAAATTCTGTAAAATATGCTTCCTTGCCTATACACTATACAGAATGTATATGTAATACAAACATTTTAAAATGGGAAATTTAATTACCAAAATAATATACGAAAATATATAAATCATTGATAATGTAACAATAATATTCTAAATTTTTACATCCACAATTTATTTTACAATTATTTATACAGAATTTGTTTATATAATTCAACCTTTTATTAATACTAAAGTTGAAATTTTAGGTAACGTTCTGTACACGTAGAGAAATTGTAAGTCGAATGTCAACTCTTTAGGAACACATAAATCGATAGCCTATACCATGGACCGTTACTTAAGAAAACCAGTAGATATTTATATTAATTTTGAATTATCTTTTTGTGTAATTTTATATTCTTTTCAATTGCCAATTTATTAATGTATTACATGCAACGTATTTCTATCAAATAAAAATGAGAAACAGATTTGATAAATAGAGTAATTGTTGGACCCCCATGTATTACTTCCCAAGAAACTGTTATAAAAAAAGTGATGCATGAACACATCGATCTTTTACAAAAAACTGTGTTTTCTTACCAGTTACACTCCAGTAACAATTCTTGTCAATTGTTTGCTTCTTGGAAAAATTTAATATTAACTTATGGCTTTATCGCTTTTTTGGGTTTGGCTAATTTAAAATCTAGCTGTTATAAAGTGAATATCTGCTGTGAAGATCAGGCATTAGCTTCAATGTTGCATTTATAAAGCAACAGTGTATGACTAGTTACAATTACTTTCAATTTTTTTTTGTTAGTTTAAGAGTACTTAATACAAATTATATTATGTTTGATCAGCTTTAATTGCTTTTTATTAAAACATACAAACATTTTTAAAATTTTTTGATTTAATTCGTAATAATTGACAAGAAGTAGTCACTATTTGAATAATAAAGTGATATGCACGATATTCATTCTTTATTGCTTTAGAAACGCGACTGATCTATATAAACATTTAAACAAAAGTATCGCAAAAAAATAATTAGATTAGATTTAGTTTAAGTATGTCCCCTATTACTTAATGAATATAATGGCATGGTCTAGATAGGGGACGCACACACCGGTCGCAATCCAAATTTAAGATGCTTGTTTGAAGCCGCTCAACACATCGAAACCGCAACTAAACCTTCAATTTACAGATTGAATGGGGTACATATATATATATATACACTTGGTCGCAGTGTTTTCGAGCTTGTTTGGAAATGATTAAAATGAAAGTTTTCTAAGGCTAGTATATATAAAACAAATAAATCGACTAATAGCTCAGTGCAAGATCACCGCCTTAGCACGTGCGTAAAAATAACTGCAAATTACTCTGACAGCTGTTGAGGATTGTTAAGGCACGGATTAGTATTATAAGTTGATTTGAAAACGCAGTTCGAACTATCTATTTATTATTTTTTAAAATACAAGATTAGGTACGAAATGGTTTTTGATGCATTTATTTAATAGGGTACATGCATGTGGGAGTTTTATCGTCAAATATTTTTTAATCGAATAAATTATATAGCCAGATATGTATTTAATAATTATATAATAAGATCTATTTATGGTGGGAGTATTTTATAAATTTAAATTAAAATTTGAATAAATGTTTCCGACTAACTCCCGAATGCATCCGTGGAGTTACTTGACGTCATATTATAGATTTACGAATTTTGTTTCTAGTCACATTTATTAACTTAATTGCAGATATAGTTGGTTCTGTTATTTTGAAGTATTTTAAAGTAATACTTAGATTAGATTATACTTATTTATTTAAAACTATGCGATAGTGATAATTTTCCAATCTAATAGCAGTGTATTTCCCCTCATAACAAATTTTGCAGATTAACTATAGGTGTTAAGAGCAACATTTAAATTTTCCTGTGAATTATGCATACTAAATTATAGTTCTTTTATATTAATAATACATTATCCATTTACATTTACTAAACTTGCACATATATTGTCACGGGAAAAACAATATTTACAATTTGGTTTAAAAGTTTACGATCCATAGTACAATATACAAATTTTACTTTATTCTAAATAAGTCTAAATTGTGTAATAGTACATAAGCACAATCTAAGTTAATATGAGTATATTCCCTATTTTTCTATTCTTTTACATTTATTTTGGAGTACCAATACATAAACTACAATTTTTTTTACCACTTACAGCGGCGAAAGTATTGGGTTGGCAACTAAGTACTTTCGGTTTTGTAGTATAAAATAAAACGCTTTTTTTTTAAACAAAGAATAGCTTTTAATCAATTATATATTTTCCATTTTGCTCAATGACCTTTTGCCATCTTTCCTTCAGCTGCATGATTCCGCGCTCATAAAATTTCTGGTCCTTATCAGCAAAAAACTGAACCAGGTGCGAGTGAAGGTCATCGTCATTTGTGAAAGTTTTACCATTCAAAGAATTCTGCAAACTTCGAAATATATGGTATTCAGATGGTGCTAGATCAGGGCTATATGGGGGATATGGCATCACTTCCCAGCCAAACTCCAATAGTTTCCCACGAGTTGCCAAAGATGTGTGAGGCCTTGCATTATCTTGGTGGAAAACTACACCTTTCCGATTTGACAATTCTGGCCGTTTTTCTATGATTACTTCATCCAGTTTTATTAATTGTTAACAGTAAACATCAGAACTGATTGTTTGGTTCCATGGAAGCAGCTCAAAAAACACAACACCTTTGTAATCCTACCAAACTGACAGCATGATCTTTTTTGGATGCAATTCAGCTTTCGATGTGGTTTGAGCTGGTTTATCGTGTTTGCTCCATGATCGTTTTCGAACTATGTTACTGTACAGGACCCATTTTTCATCACAAGTGATGATTCTTTTTAAGAAAGGGTCGGTTTCATTTCGTCTAAGGTGCATATCGCAAAAGTTGATTCTTTGTGTTAAATGAATTTCTTTCAATTCGTGAGGTACCCAAATATCAAGCTTCTTAACTAGCCCAACACATTTTAAATGTTTTTCAATTGTTGTGTGCGATACATGTAGTCTCTCCGCAACCTCTCGAACAGTTATATGACGATCCTCTTCAATTATGACTTTGATTTGGTCATCATCAACTTCAGTAGGTCGACCAGAACGTTGCTCATCTTTGAGGGAAAAATCTCCAGAACGGAATTTTTTATACCAATTCTGACACGTGCGCTCTGTTAAGCAATTAGCACCATAAACTTCACATATCTTTTTGTGAGCCGCAGCAGCTTTCTTTCCTTTACGGAAATAAAGTAGTAAAATATGTCGAAAATGTTCGTTTCTGCACTCCATTTAAAATTAACCCACAACTAATAGCTTTGATAAAAATCACGCACTACTTGCTTCTGAACTTACGTCAATGTGACTAGTATCACGCGACAAACGGTAAAGTACAGCACTAACATACGTTATACAAAAAATAAAACAACGCTCTCTATCAGTAAAAACCGAAAGTACTTAGTTGCCAGCCCAATATATAAAGCATCTAGGTAAGTATATCTATTGATATGAGATAAAAATAACTTATAATGTATATGTTCATTTCTAAGTTTTGGACCCACGATCTTGAATGAAGATTAAAGTTTCGATACCCGTCTATGTAAGCAATTTGTATTTATTAAAAAGGTGTTCTGCGAAATAACTCGCACATATGAGACTAAAGAAAAGGGAGTGCGAGGATAAAAATAAAAATAACTGGTTTATTGTTATAAAAAGATATGTTCGACATATACAGAAGTAACTGATACAAAAACTATTGGAATGGCAAAGAAGTACTGCATTAAGATTTAAAATTACATCCTTATATTTATATTTGTTCCATATTGTATTTCTACCAAAGATGCTTATATTAGTTCATTTTACCATAAGATGAAGATTATTTCTATAATAACTCATTCTAATAATGTACTATATTATTTATATGGTCAGTCATACTTAAAAATAAAAACCGTATTTAATCATAAATTATTCAATGAATTTAAGATTTGGATACATTATTTTTAAATCAATAAAAGATTATTTACAAAATAATGCCAGCTATATATATATATATACAAAGGGTACTAGGAAAGTTTTGCAATATGACGCAACAATGAATCGTAGGAAGCTGCTTGTTGCTGCGTGTTGAGACATGTTCATGCGTGCATAGTAGCCGCCGCGCCATGTCGATGGGCTCAGTTATTCATTAGCAGTGAGAGCGTAAAGTGCTTGCGATGGCATCGTGGTCACGAAATGTGATAAGGCCAGTTTTGCGTTATAATTTTGTGCGTGGTTTAAACATAGACCAGTGCTTCGAAGAAATGACTCTTGCACTAAGTGATGTTTGTGAACATCGCACAACGATATTCAGGTGGTATAGAGAATTTCAAAGGGGAAATTTAACTGTGGAGGATGCTGAGAAGCCCGGAAGGCCACGAGCGTCAGTTACGGAGGCGAACGATGCTACTGTGAGGAAAATGCTTGGCCAGGACAGGCGAGTGACCTACCAACAGATAGAGGGTACTTCAGGCCTAAATGCACCAGCAATTCGTTCGATTCTGCACGATCATTTGCACGTGAAGAAACTTTGTTCTCTCTGGGTGCCGCATCGACTGACTGAAGAGCAGATGACACAACTTGTGACTTGGTGCTGGGAGATGCTAAAAGAGTTTAATAAGGGACAATCTCGGTATGTGAACAACATCGTGGCAGGTGACGAAACTTGGCTGTATTATTACGATGTGCCGACCAAAGCTCAAAACAAAATTTGGGTCTTTGATGATGAGGACACATCCGTAGTTGTCAGAAAATCCCGATCTGTAAAGAAGAAAATGATAGCTGTACTTTTCAAATCAAGTGGAATTGTGGAATACGTCGTTTTGGGCATACAGGAAACAGTCACAGCTAAGTGGTATACTGAACAGTGCCTGCCTAAAGTCATTGGATCTATGAAGAATCTGCGGCCAAAGTCAAGAATGGACACCTGGTTCCTCCATCACGATTATGCTCCAGCTCACTGCGCCAAAGCCTCTACCGAATATTTGAACACGACAAGATTGAAACTTCTCGAACACCCTCCCTACAGTCCAGATCTTGCTCTTGTGAAAATGAAGCTGAAAGGGAGGCAGTTTAGTGAAACTTGGCAGAACAGGTTTCGGAAGACGGAGAGGTGTATTGAGCGTAAAGAAAATTACTTTGAAAAAATTAAATAGACAAAGCGATATTGCAAAACTTCCTAGTACCTTTTGTATAATGGAGTCCATAAATTCACATTTTTTTAAAAAGTAATATAAATTCAAGAACTTACTTAGAGGGTGTGACAAAGTCCAAATTATTAGCGCTACTAAATTAATCAAGCGTTCCAAGTTGAGAATGAAGTACAACGTAGGCATATTTCTTACTTCACTACATCTCCCACTGAGATATGATTTATTTTCAATACAACAAACGCTATTAACTGTCGTACCCTAAATGATAAATGCAGTTACGCAAGAGAAATATTGCGATAGAACAGGGAATGTAATAATATTTGCATCTTTTATGGAATATTTTAAACGTAAACTTCTCATTTCTTTTACCCACTTACTTTTTCAAAACAGTCATAATTTCGATACTAATTAAGCTTTTTATATTACGCAGTTCTATTACACACTGTTTCAAAAAAATAGCGAGACATATAAAACGAGAATGTATTTATGTAAATAAAGTACATAACGTAAATCCAAAAATAGGCTATTTCTAATAAGTAATTGTAATAGTTTGTGATGAAATGATTAAATTAACTTTTCTCGCTTTATTTGCACATGACTTGCATACACTAAATACTTCTTTTTGTTTTATAAATACAAAATTTGCAACTCAACTATTATTTGCAGTTAAAAATGTAGGAAACGAATAACGATTATTAATAATACATAAAAAACTGGATGACAAATAACGTTAGGATAGAAACAAATTGTATTTCATTGTACAACACATTATGGCTACAGTATAAAATAGAAATAGTATATTTATATAAATTTGTAGGGATGAAGTAAGCAACATATTGTCTGTACAATCCTATACTCCATTATCAATGTGTAATGCCCTATAGTGGAAGGGTATATGATTCCAGTCTACTATTTGTTTAAATTTACAGTGTGGGCTATATTGCGTGTCGACGGGTGCAACATCCTTTTTTATTTTGAAGTGCAATATCATAGTGTGGTCTAGCATTACATATGGGAGTTTTACATGAGTAGTAAATGACGATTCACATTACATAGAAAATGTTATGTTTGGCCGTATTACTTTACATTTAGGAATATGCATATGTGTTATACCAATATAACAATACAGTCTTAATAGCTGGCTTGATTAAAACAAATGCACTATTTCCAAACATAAAACAAAGGCCCTTAGTATTTAATAGTTACTGAATATATTAAACTTATTCTGTGTATTAGTTTTCATAAGTAAACCTGCTATTATCAAAGCCATAAATCTTAAAATTTTAGTAGTTCTAACAAGCGTTAAGCTAGGCATAGTAAAAACAAAACCCAATCAATAACACTAGGACTAGTTTCGCACCTGTAATCACAAGAAGATGATTTTGCTTGTTCAGACTCGGTCTCGGTTGCAGTTTCAATATCTGACAAAGAGGGATATAGGCGTCCATCTTTGGGTTGAGTAACTTTAATACGTTTAACATCTTCTAGTACAGCAGAAACTTGAGGGCTATCGGCACTATCTGAAATAGTATGAGCTTGCATTAAGTATATAATAGGTTATTACTTCTCACTCATATTTGTTATTTATATTTAATCTTAGTAACTATAAATTGTTAAAAATATTTCAGTTTGAATTCATATACTTTATATTCTTCTTAGAAATATAATAGCTGACATTAAGTGATAATAAAAATTAAAAGTAAAATTCTGTTAATAAATTTGTCTTAATGTGTCGTTTCGATATTAGAGTGAATTAACATTATATGCCTCAAAATTTTAGACTTTTTTTCAAAGTTAACATCAACGGAAAAATCGCATTGATTATTAAAGTAATCATAGACTTTGAAAATTGGTAGTCCAGAAAATGGCAGATAGAGGTTCGAGCCCCTCTCCAGCACAGAAATTTTTAATTAATTTCTGGGAATTTAATTAACGATGGAATAGTAGGAAATAATTTTCATCAATTTTCCATTGTAAAGAACTTAATTATATACTTATATATAATTATTAACATCAAAATAACTGACTGTGGATTTTAAATAAATATTACATCTGTTTCTACAATGCGATTTATGGGGTGTTAGAGGACTCGAAGTTATACTGCCTGGTGGCCTAGTTGGTAAGTCAGCCGTCTAGAAAACGGCAGATAGAGGTTTGAGTCCTTTTCTAACACAGAAATTTTTAATTAATTTCTGTGAATTTAATTAACGATGGAATGGCAGGAAATAATAATTTTCATTAATTTCCCATCGTAAAAGACTTAATTATATATTTATATATAATTATCAACACCATTCGGGGTTTCCGATTGTCAATAGCTTCAGCAACTACTGCATAATCAATTCAAATAATCCACAACAGAAAATAAATTCTGAGAACAAAACATTCCTTTTGTACAGGAGTAACCAATAAGATATACAAAACATTATGAAACACAATACTAGACTCATTCTCATTATTATAGAAAAATAATGAAAATACTGAACAAGCCCAAAGGTAAAATCGTACCAGAAGGTCTGCCAGAATAATGTCAATCTCGTCATCCCTAACCAAAATGTACACAAACAAGACATACTAGACTTCAATAATAAAAAGACACTAAAGAAAACTTCAAATAAGCGTACAACAATAAAAAAAATACAAAAAAAATTGACAAGAGACCTTGTAACATGAACGAAGGGTAGAAACTATGCACATCGTTTGTCGCATACATGAAAATTACTATTACTTCTTTGACGAATAACGTAATCGAAACACGAACTTTACGCCACAGTCAAGATAGGAGACATCCACAATGGTGTGTATGTGTGTGTGCGTATATATGAGAAATATTTGATTCACGGGCTCTCCGCGATATTGGAAAACTGCGTCAACATTGCGGAGAGCCCCAGAATCTAATATTACTCATACTTACAACCGCGAGAACCTTCGTTCGAACAATATATATAGTTTTGAAGTAATATTTACAAGCTTCTACTGGAGTAGATATCTGTTGCAATTAGTTTTTAGAATAATAACAATGAAACTGTACGCTTTAAAAAAATGTTGAACTCTGAAGCAATAAATTTATAAGCGATATAACTTGATAAATTGATATATTCTTAAACAAAAAGCACATCACTGTATGTTATATTCATGAATGTATTAGTTTGAAACATATTATAATTATTTTACATATAAAAAATTTTTACTTGTTCTCTTTTCTCCACTTCTTCTATTAGATGTGGGTGATTCTTTTATTACAGAAGTAGTTGAAAAATTTGTAGGTATGTCTGTTATATTTGATTTTGTTTTATCCATTTCAATGTTGTTTTTATTATCAACAGACGTTTCACGTACAACCTAAAGTAAACAGACAGAAATATTAATACGAAGTTGCTTTCTTTTTGGATACTTACTTCTTTATTTCTGTTAAATCTATTTAAGAGAACCTCCATATCTTTTTCTCTTTGTTCCTTTATATTATTACAAATTTGTTCTTGACTAATGGTATTTTTATTATTTATTAAAGCTGCAATTTTACTTGCTATACCGCTAGATTCGGTTTCAATTTGTTTGCTATCTTTCGAAACATTATTTGAAGCAACATTTTTAAACTTTTCATTTGACTTTTTATCAGGAGGATTTTTGATAAGCCACTTGGCGTTTTTTATTGGCGTACTTGTCGTATCCGTAATATTTGATTTATTTTCTTTATTCGAAATTGGAATAGGCATCGCGAAAGCTGCTTTTGGAATTAAGGCAGTGCCTTTATTTTTCTCAAATAAAGCTTTTCTTTCCGCAATAGACATTAACGCCGGATCATTATTCAATTTGTTTGGACTTGATTCAAACAATGCAGTTTTACTTGCAATAGCAGATTGCAAATTTTTCTTAGGCGATTGTGGTGTTACTTTATTCTCTTCTTTTTTAATTTTAAGTGGGGAAAACGTTTTTACAGTTATTGGTTGCTGACCTTTCCCAAAGTTTTCACATTGTTCCTGTTCAACACATGTTTCTATAAATGTATTCTTGCTTTGTTCTTTTTCTGGTTTTAACTTGTAATTATAGACCAATCGTGAATTGGATGTAGTTCGCGTAAAACCTTGTGACTCCTAAAATAAATACACATAAAATTTATAATTTGCATGTAAATATTCAAAATAAGAATAAAATAAGTCTATGAATCTAATGCAGACATTATAGTGCTCTGGGTTGTTAACAGATAATTATATAAAATATTATTAAACTCAATTTAAAAATAGTTTCCGATATTGTAAATCTATTAAATATTTTAAAAAAATGTTATATTATGTATACACTTTCAATAAATTTTATTCTCTTGTGTTCAGGGTTTTAGACCAGTAGGGGATAATAAAAGTTTATATTAACGACGTTTCGGGAAGTTTTCCCCCTTTTTCAACTTACTTTTTCTTGTAACCTGCAATACATCGATTTTATATATACATATTTTTATTTGTTATTCCTTTATAATAGGTTTTAAAAATACATTTATATTGGAGTACGTACATTTTTCTCCCTGTTGAATATTGTAAATTTACCAACATACGAACACTTTTAAACTAATAAAATTATACTTATTTTTGTAACTGACGGAACTGTTATGTACATCTGGTAAAAGTCTAATCGGCAAGCATGTGTTATTTCTTTCCTTGCCTTTCCCTATTATAAAAAGATCCCTCATATAAAAATATGTATATACAAAATCTCAATTGTAAATTAAGAGAAAAATAAAAAGGGAGGAACCCGAAACGTCGTTAATAAAAAGTTAAGTGTTTTATTATCCCTTACTGGTGGAGAAACCTAAACACGGATGAATAAAATTCATAGACCAAAACGACCAACATATTAAAAAAGAAAATATATGATTATATTCTTTAAGAAATTCTGAAACGCAAAAAATATCTGTGAAATAAATTTTAAAATCGCACTACAAACATAAATAAGGGTGTACGTAATTGATAAAAAGTTGCAAGTAACGTACTACTTTAAAATCCTGAAAACTAAATGTATTTCATAATAAAAATGAATTATCGGTAGAAAGAAATTGTTCTTATCTAATTATTTCATTGAGTATAACGAAATTTCAGAAAACTGTTATTCCGCTGTAAAAATGTAATTGAATTACAAATAACGCATAATTTTTGTATTTTTCCAAATTGTGAAAAAAAAAATTTAAAAATGTTTTATTTAAAAAACGTTATTTTTCATTTTTCCGGATTAAATTGCGCCTAAAAACTATTCTAAACAATGTGATACTTTATTTGTCCAAGAAGAAATCATTAATTTTAAATTGAAACGATATAAATAAAATGTTAGTGTAGATACTTTATGCACGGACAAAATGTACTAATCTCAAAAAAAATGGACGAACATTGGCAGTAAAAACGAACGAAATTATAGATAGAAAAGATAATTATGCGCACACATGCGTATTAATAACATTTAACTAAATTTTGTTTTTATTATAATAAATTCTATTAAATATAATTCTTCATACATTTGCAATTGTCCATTTCGCCGGCGTACAAGTTCGGCTGACGTGGATCGAATAATTATTTTATTTACAACTATATCGCGCAATTGATGACAAAATGAATGCGTAGCACACGACGCAAGAGTTTGCAGAATCGTTAAACATCTAACATTCAAGAGTTCATGACCACATGAAAAAGTTAGGTTACGTCAATAAGATCAATATTAAGATTCCCCATGAACTCAAAGAAGTTCGCTTGACGGCAACATCTGTGATATGCTCCTTAAGCGTGTGAAAAACGATATTTTGAAGTGACTGATAACCGGTAATGAGAAATGAATGGTTTACAACAGTGGGGCGAAAATGGTCTTACTCCCAATCTGAAGATTCGCCTCAAACGTCATTGAAAGCAGACATTCATCAAAGGTTGTGCTATTATGTAATAGGACTTTAAAGGTGTCGTCTTTTTCGAGTTCCTACAAAGTAACGGTACAATTCATTCAAGTGTGTCTTATTGGCAATTTAACAATTGAACGAATCCATCATCCAGAAATATCTAGCGCTTGTTAATTGTAAAGAAGTAGTATTTCATCACGACAACGCAAGACCACCAAATTTGAGCGTTAGTTAAAAATTAATGGATTGTGAGTAAAATGTGCTGCTGCACCCAGTCCGACCATGCGCCTTCACGTTACCTCTTGTTTCGTTCTATTTCACTGAATAGTGTAAAGTTAAAGTAAGATGAGGCCGTGAATCAACACCTTGTAGAGTATTTTGCTAATATAGGTTCTTTTGTGAATGAGGAATTACGGAGCTCACCGAAAGATAGCTATAAGTCATCGAAGAAATTCGGCAATAGATAGCTGTTTGCCCTTTTATATATCAATAAATGATCTATGACAAATAAAAAACATGCCAGTTCAATAATTAGAAATTATTTTGTTGAATATGTAATAATGAACGTATAGAAATAAAATAGAACTTTTTGTTTGATTTGTTATCTTTTTAATTTATTTTCATTACATGCATATACCTAGTAGAGGTATTGCTTTAAGTTAACCAATATATTTAATTGGATATTCTAAAATAAAATAAAATTCTTGATTAATATTTACATTAATTTTTTTCATTTTATCTTCAGTGCATACACAGTTTACTGAAAAAGTAACGTATCCCTTGGTCATGGCTAAATATCAATATCTCCTTCTAGGACGAGTCTGCACAGCCCCATTTTCAAATATGTAAGCTCACCACATTAGTTTTGTTTAGATATATATATATAAGGGAAGGAGTGTATAGATGTCTTAAAAGGTAGCACTGATATTTAGCCATGACCAGGGGAGCCATTACTTATTCAACAAACTGTACATTGTACACGAATATGGCTTTACAGTTAAATATTATATTTTATTGAAAAGTGGAACAGGAATGCTGAATAAAAATTTTCCTAAAAAATTGCATGCCTTTCAACATTAGCACCCTTAATAATTTAAAGTGCAGAAATACCACAAAACTGAATAACACACAAACTACTAAAATGCATTATTACCAGTGTTTCCACAATTCCTTGATCTAATTCCAGTGTTCTGGAATCTTTATTTATATTTAAATTCATATTTTCTATATTAGATGTAGTACAAGCTATTTTCGGTGGGGTTTCTTTTGTCTTTGTTGCATTATAACATGGTTGAGTTTTAATTTCATCTGATCTTCCTTCCTATATATTATTTAATCCATTAATGAAAATACAATTTACAAAATCAAAAATGAAAATACATACGTTTTTTTTTGGTGATTGAAAAGTTGGCGATTTCCATTTCTTTACAGGTGCTCTATCAACATCTTTGACCGATTTTACCTTAAAAAAGTGATTAAAGCTACAACAAATACAAAAAGCATTTTTCATAGGTACCTGATTAAGATCATCTTCCCATTGACTAATATCTTTTGCAAGTGCAGCTAACTTACTTAAACCTTTTTTAGGATTTTGCTTAATACATTCATTTTTACCTGATTCTTCGTTGGTTGATAATTTATTAGTCAGAAAATGCTCTTCAGTTCGATGAATTGGAGAAGAAATATCTGCATCTTCGCCACCTAAAATATTATTTTAATAATGATTATAATAATTATTAATATTACATACCTGCATACAACCGACCTAATTTTCGTAACTTATGTTTTGCATTTTCTCTCAAACCTGCAGTTACGTTATTTTTAATATCATTAGATACATCCTCATTATCAGAAGTATCACTCTCTTGTATTTCTACCTCGACTCTAACATTTTCTGAAGAAATAAGTTTAATTTCCATATTAAAATTTTCTTTTTGAATATTTAGTGTTTTCAACTGTGGTTGTGGTGAGGCAGGTAAGTTAGATGAAATTTTTGTAGAAGAATTCTGACGAACTATTTTTTGTAGCCTACCTTCTGAATTTTGTCTTGGAATGTTAGCAGTGTTAACACTCTGTTCATTACATGTAGATACTCTTTCTTGATTTAAATTGCGTTTTGGTGTAGTATTTAACATTTTTGCAGATTGGCTAGATACTACATTATTCTGTTCTTTAGTAGGTACTTGTTCAATATTTTTTAATTGTTTTATTTTTTTCTGTCGTTCTCTGGCACGCTCCAGTATATGCTACGAATTTTATAAAACTTAACCATGATCTTGTAAAACACAAATGTACTTAATAAATTACTTACTTCTGTAAAAGAAGAATCCATGCTCAGTTAGTAAACACAAAAGCATTCAAATATGATTCAAATGTAAACTTATCTTTTTGATCAGTTAAACTGGCAAAACCGTTTCTTACAATTCAATTCAAAATTCGGTTCAAAAACATTGTACAGAGGGCGCTTTAATGACAACTAAAATCAACAAAATTATAAACGTTGTAATTCAAATTGAAAACTTTATTTAAATTCTAATTCGTAAATCATTTTAGTGATAAAATGGTGAATGAAATGCAACCCTAGGTATCTTGTGTTCATTTAAAAAATGGTTATTCATAAGAGATTTCATCAAAGGTTTGTAATTAACATCATCTGGCCGTTCCACTGATTCGATTATAGCAACGAGAATGTGAACAGCAGCACATATTGCACATGTTAATAAAATCGATTCTAATGCACTTAAAGCCATTGGCAGAACCACAAATTTTGAATTTTATCTATTCATGATTGCTCTGATTAAATTATTCATTTTTTGTGTACATAATTTTTACCTAGATACCTTTTATAAAAGACTGTTTATTTCGATAATTTTGTTTTCCATGATTTTATTGAATAATAATTATTTAACTTAGTATTCAATTCTTACATACATATGTATATTTTTCTATTTTCCCGTACGAATTTCTTGACTAAGGTAAACAAAGACAATTGGTTTGATGAAAAGAATTACTATTTATCATCCATGTATACATATTTATTTCCTTATTTACTAATTATAAATTATAATTTTGTTCTATGTTTGATCATTAGCCACAATGAATAGTTGATATATTGCAAGAGTATTATATTTAACAAAGCAACACCTGTAAAAATACACCAAAAGAAAAAAAAAGAGCTTTATTATAAAAATTAATCCTTGCGAGGTTAATAGTTTTCATTTTATATTAAAGAACGAATGACAACTCATGAGGACGCGGACAGGGCTCTGAGTGCGAATTATGATACAAGTTCATGCTATTTTTTCTAATTTGCTTCTTTTATAATCTTCTCTGGAAATATAATTGCGGATTTAAAATTTAGGAATATGGTGGTTGACAATACACACGATATTTATAAATTTAAAGTTTAAATTTGAATACTTTGTATTTATTAAATTTAATGTAAAGTAAATGAGAATTTTTCATGTACTCCACCTGAAATTCGAGAAATTATTGAAAGCATCGAAATGTACTGACACTTTCTAAATAATTAATAGTGCTGCTCTTAAATGTAGTTTATTTTTCATAACATAAGTTACATAAATAATCATAAACCGATCAAGTATCAGACTGACATTAGCTATACTCACCTTAATCTACATAACTTCACACAGTTCTTGCAGCGCAGAATTTAAATGTTTATACCTACAGTGAATAATTTACTTTCCATTAAACATCGTATCAATTATAAAAAGTAATTTATAAAAACTTAAAGAATGGTGCAAAGAAAATAAACTTGTACCAGAAAATTTTATTGGAATTGGAATATGAGACTTTATTGGCGTCATTTTGAAATATATTTTTGGTGTCGAATTCAAATAAATATGTAATAGTTATATGAACTTAATAAGAAATTTTATAATTCACGTTTATAATTAAATTCAGAGCGCATTTTCTTTTACATTATTAATTGATCATGGGCATGTAACAAAAATCAAACAATAAATATAATAAAGTTGTTAATTTAATATCTTCAGACATACTATTCGCATTCTAGAAAGTACAGTTAAACATTTGTTTATGAAATACAGCTTTAATCTTAATTTACATTAACTATATATTTAAATTTGTTCGTTTACATTAATTAATATACAGCAGTGTAGCATTCTTTAAACTATATGAATTTACTGGCTGTTCAAAATAATTAATCTGCTGTAATTCGTCATATATAACATGTGTTTCATTTTTTGCTATCTGGTCTGTTCAGTTTATTTCCTATTTATTTTTATTTAGATTGGTTTAAAATGCATCTCCTCGCTTTTGATAAGTATTTTAAGCGATATTTACCAAATACATAAAATGCTATTTACTTGTAACATAATTTATTCGTAGATGAAAAAACAATGGAGAGTTTTTATATAGTATAGGTACATACACTGAGAAAAAGTAATTTGTTAATTAAACTATTAGATGTCCAATTTTCATAAGTAAAATTAACCAATAATGAATTAAAAAAATATAGTGATGCTATGTGATAAGTGAAATAATAAAAAATATCAAATTATTTTACTTAATTGAAAAAATTATAAATATTTACTAGGCTAAATTATGAAAATTCCAGATAACGAGCAAATCATTTTCTTTTAATGAAGATAAAAAGATCATTCAATAGTAAGTTCTGGTTGATTTATAGAATTGCAAAACGAAACAACAATGCATTTAAGTGCGCACATGAGTAAAAATAATGTACTTTACCACAACCTCACTCTGTTCAAATAGACTGCTGATTAAGGAAAACAGAAAAACAAATTCGGTAAAGGTGAATGAATAATTTGGTCCATAACTACACCATTTCCTTTAAACAATAACATATACATTTATATATCCAATTCGAAGTTAACTCGAACTTACGGAATTTAGTTGCGAGCTAATTCCATTAAAAAACACGAATTGTTCCTTTACTCACTTCATATCATTTGAGAATAGCATATAAGACATCTTTTTTGTGCTGTTAGAAAATACTGTTTAATTATACAACTTCGATGTATAGGAAGTAACTATTTGACTAAAACAATGCATGTGATTTATTGTCGAAAAATTTAATAGGTGAATGATTCACAGCCTCGTCTGAGCCGAAAGTTACACCATACAAAGAGCATTGAAGAGAACGGAACAAACGAAAGTCTAAAGGCGCAAGGTTCGGCGAGTACGTGATTACAGCATATCTCATCTCGGATCCAATCGGCAATCAAACTTGTGTGTGGTCCCGCGTTGTCATGATAAAATACCAGTCTTTGACTATTAACAAGCAGTGGATGTTTCTGGATGATGAATTCGTGCGAACTCTTCAATTACCAAAAGTATATATTTGAATTGTTTCGTTCATTGGTAGGAGCTTCTTTAAAACCTTTAAAATTCCACCATACTAAGAGCATAATTATTCTCTGATGAATGTTTGCTTTGAATAACTTTCGAGGTGAATCTTCAGGTCAAGACCAACATCGTTTTCGCACCACTTTATGGTAAACAAACACTTATCATTACCAGTCGCTTCAAAAAGCATCTTTTCTCTTACGTTTAGGGAGCATATTGCAGATGTTTATACGCTCTATCAACTGAACATCTTTCAGTTTCATGAGGAAAGCCAAATATCAAGCTTATCGACATACCCCAGTTTTTTCTGTAGTTGTGAATTATGGATATTTAACGTTTCTGCAATCTTTCCTGACGTATGTAGTGCGTTTGACTGGATTATCGCCTTTACTTTGTCGTTATCAACCTTAGGAATTCCATGAACCATTGTTGGCATTGACGCTCTTGTAGGGCACTGTTACTGTAAACTTTTCACAAGCTTGACGCGCGTTCTTTTCTTTATGTAAACTTCGATCTTATTACTTACTTTCATTATGCTAGCATCTAAATATTTCAATATTACTGACCTTATTAAGATTTACTTTGTTTACGTTGCAGTAAATTAGAACATACTTTTGTGGTTGGAACACATTCTATGCAATAAAATGTTTAGTCATTGAATCACGTCTGCCGGAAAAGAGAATAATATTGCGAGATTCTCAATCAAGTTTTTATCTAATAATACTGACTGATCGGAACAGAGTTACTTACGTCTGAAACATCATGGAAAAAGCGCCACCGTCACAACTGTTGCAGCGCCGAAAAGATATTGTATTTGTTTGAATAATTTTGTCCTGTAAGTGGTTGCAAATCTGCCGAACAATAAACATATTATTGTTATTTACAGAAGTAAAATATGACGAAAATGCATTTTAATTTTCCATTTTCACCTTTTTATAAAATTTTAAACATTCAACTAATTTGCTTGAACCTTTTCAAAATGAAATTGGGGCTATCATCTTACATGGCATAAGCAGAGAATGCGAATACCTCTAGTATTTGAAAAAATGAACTATTACCATCTGCTTTTAAGATAGACGAACAAAACTTTATGTGTATTCAAAAAGAGGTCCCTCTTTAGTAGGTGTATTTTTGAAAACAAATTCATCATAGAAGTCAACATGCCATTTTGGAAAAACTCTTAGAGATCGATTTCTTCCCTTGGAGTAAAATATCGACTGTGAAAACTTGCACGAGATCAGATGATTATGATGGGCCTTTAATAACTTTGATCTTATTTTCCA
The DNA here is from genome assembly GCA_031893035.1 of Dermolepida albohirtum. Taxonomy (NCBI): domain Eukaryota; kingdom Metazoa; phylum Arthropoda; class Insecta; order Coleoptera; family Scarabaeidae; genus Dermolepida; species Dermolepida albohirtum. The sequence continues at coordinate 62,927 of JAVIWB010002386.1, forward strand.
ACATGATGATACATTGTCAGCGCCATGAAGCATTAGGGTCGTTATTCTTAAGTCTTGATCAACTTCAGCATACAATGTTATATGTAGTGACATTTTCTGTCATAATTTAAAATATTTTCATAAATCCTGTATGAGGCGATACAGGATTTATGATATTTATTCAATTATTGATTTGTAGTAATGTGGGTTATGAGGTCGAATCTATGCAGAATTAAATTTAATTTGGTGTTCGGTTTCCAATCTGTGTTCAGGAAGTCAACTACATGCAGTGTTTTACAACAACGTCTCGTTTAGCAATATGAGAGCGATCGGAATGTTTCGTTTCGCCAAAACAAAACATTCCGTACGTAAAGTTCCTTTACATGTCATAGTTAAAATTATATATGCTCCTACTTATAGACTATCCGAATTTCTTTAACCTCTACACAGTAAATCCATCATTATGAATTCCAAACATTACAGACTGTCAAGATTAATTGGTAAATTTTGATAGCGAATCGCCCAATTTTCAAGCCTCGGCTGTAAACGTGTCAGTACAACACAAAAATGACGTTCTATGCCTAATAATATTATATACTATTTTCTTCATTACATTATAATTTGTTCATTTTATTACTGCATTAAGGATGTTCGTTTGTAAGAATATCTAATATAAAAACATCTGTGAGCATTGATAATAAACTAGGCGGTAACGGGTTAAACATTTCATACAGTTGACAACAGGATTAAATTTTAAAACGTTTATAAAATAAATATATTTTCTGAATTAATGAACATCAATGACGAAAAAATTGTATATATTACTTGGAGTGTAAAACCTTTTTTCTTTCACATTTTATGAGGAAGAAAAAGTTTATGTTAGTAATTTCAAAGAAAAATAATCCTGTTCTTTTTTTTATACTTCTAAATGTTGTTCTCTACTACAAGGAGCAAATCACAATTAAATCACACAACTAAATTTACTTACATATAGTTTATTTGCAATATAATTTTTGTACATCTTTCCAGTGTCTCGACCAACATTACAAAAATATAAAAATATTATTCCACAAAAAGTAACTTAAAAATTCAGAGCTTACATGTATAACAATTGACTAAATGAGAAAAAAATGCCAATTAACAGGTCTCCAAAAACTTTTGTATCTAGAAAAGAAATTAATGTGAAATTAGATCTTTTAATTTCAATACTAATGAGCTGATACATAAAATATATATATATATATATATATATATATATATATATTAGGTGCGCAACTAAGTTCTCGCTGTTTTTTTGATGAATCATTCTAAATATTGCCCATCGCTAGCGACAACTTTTTCCCATCTTTCTGGCAGAGTTCGAATACCGTCACGGTAGAAGTGTTCGTCTTTTAAGGCTATCCACGAATCAAGCCATTTTGAGATATCTTCATATGAGCGGAACTGCTGATTAGCCAGACCATGTGCCATCTAACGGAACAAGTAATAATCGGACAGTGCAATATTTGGGGAATATGGCGGGTGGGGTAGGACCTCCCATTTGAGCGTTGTCATGCTGTAGGATCACTTTTTCGTGCCTCTGCTAGTATTGTGGCCGCTTTTCGCGCAGTGCTCGGCTCAATCGCATCAATTGAGTTCGATACCGTTCCCCAGTGATGGTTTCGTTCGGTTTCAACAGTTCATAATAAATAACACCGCCCTGGTCCCACCAAATACACAGCAAAACTTTCGCAGCGTGAATATTCGGCCGAACCGACGACGTAGAAGCGTGACCGGGCAGTCCCCATGATTTTCTCTTTGGGTTGCTGTAATGAATTCATTTTTCATCACCCGTAACGATGCGATGAAGAAAACCCTTCCTTTTTTTGCCGCTGGAGCAGTTGTTCACAAGAGAAAAAACGACGCTCAACGTCTTTTGGCTTCAAATCATAAGGAACCCAAATTCCTCGTTTTTGAATCATTCCCAACGCATGCAATCGCTGGGAAATGGCTTGGCGGGTAACTCCTAATGCTGAAGCAAGCTCTTTTTGAGTTTGGAACGGATCCTCATCGAGCAATGCCTCCAATTCAGCGTCTTCAAAGGTTTTTGGTCTTCCTTCACGCGAACGGTCGTCAACATCGAAATCACCGTCTTTGAAGCGAAGGAGCCAATCACGGCATGTTGTTTCACTTAGAGCAGCATCTCCGTAAACTTTTTGGAGTTCTCGATGCGCTTCAGCCGCCGTTTTCTTCGAATGAAAGAAGAAAAGCAACACTTCCCGCAAATGACGATTATTTAGCATAAAATCAGACTTTTTCACACAACCAAAAGTATATGACGCAAAAACAAAATCACTAATGTGTCAAAGCGGTTTGTTTATCATATGTCTAAGCTTGGTTCATGACGTTTTGGTTATGTCATAATTGAGCAGCACTTACCACTGGAGCCATCTCTTGAAAAACAGCGAGAACTTAGCTGCGCACCTAATTATAAATTATGATTGTTTTATGACAAGAAATTTGATTTCTTAATTTGATTACTAGGTCGGTACATTTTTTGACGAATAAAATTCAAAACTTCTGTTTATTAATTAGGATAGCTTTCATTGGCTTACATTTTTACGAATGAAGTCATAAATGCAATTAAAAAAATCTTGATCTTTGGAGCTTATGAAAAGACAGTACTTTTAACCTCCTCTTAATTAAGAAATTCTTTTTTCTTTAAGAAAATAAATATATTGTAATTATTGAATAAATATTTTAAATAGATTTAAGTTTTAGATAAATTCTTCACTCATTAGTATCTGAAAAATAATTTGTTGTGCGTTCATTAAAATTGGGTACTTTGTTTATAAACAACTTTTATATACTTAATATAGCCAATGCGGAATCTTTTTGACCGATGGATTTCGTAAAAAATGTTCTATTTAACAACAATACCTTCATGTCCCTCAACAGATTAATGCCAATTACAGAGATGCATTAGCAGGCTATGAGTTATTATTATACCTGCGCTCATGATGCGCCTTAAGCTGAGGTATCAGCTGTTTCTGCTGAAAACCACCGTCCGCTCTCTACAGTTATCATCAACAATGTGCATTATATAAATAATAATTTGATGGCTTAGTACTTTCGTTTAGCTTGTTATTAAGGTACAATTGAAGTATTGACATAGTTCCAGAAAATTCACAGAAATCATCACGTTCGTAAATAACTCTTAGTTTAGTTCAAAATTACTTTCAAATATGTACTTTATACTTAGAGCAAAAACAAACAAAAACGATACTAATTTGGCCGTACAGATTTTATTATACCTGAATTTTGGTCTAATTCACTAAATAATCATTTGCATTTAAAATAGTGAGATCCTTGGTAGATGCCAGCGCAGTAGAATAACTATACAAGGGATGGTTAAAATATGGATAATTGCTAGTTTACACAGAAAGTGCTAATTGTAATAAATTATTTTTATTGTTATACTTCATATTATTTCGGAAATGTTAGGGAGCAAATGACTCAGCGAGTGTAAATACAAAGGGTACGAGGAAAGTTTTGCAATACAGCTTTGTTTATTTAATTTTTTCAAATTAATTTCCTCTACACTCAATACATCTCTCCATCCTCTGAAACCAATCTTTAAACCAATTCTGACAAGTTTCACTGGGGAGTAAAGCACACTAGTTGTCCCAAGCCCGCAGAAGGTCTTCATCACTGGAAAACCGCCTCCCTTTTAGCTTCATTTTCACATGCGGGAACAGTGCACAGTCGCAGGGAGCAAGATCTGAACTGTAGGGAGGGTGATCGAGAAGTTTCAATCCTGTCGTGGTCAAATATTCGGTGCAGGATTTGGCGCGGTGAGCTGGAGCATTATCATGATGGAGGAACCAGGTGTCCATTCTTGCCTTTGGCCGCAGGTTCTTCATAGATCCAATGACTTTAGGCAGGCACTGTTCAGTATACCACTTAGCTGTGACTGTCTTCTGTGTGTCTAAAACGACGCGTTCCACAATTCCACTCGATTTGAAAAATACAGATATCATTTTCTTCTTTTCAGATAGGGATTTTCTGACAATTACGGGTGTGTCCTTATCATCAAAGACCCAAACTTTGTTTTGAGCTTTGGTCGGCACATCGTAATAGTACAGCCAAGTCTCGTCACCTGTCACGATGTTATTCACATACCGAGATTGTTCCTTATTAAACTTTTTTAGCATCTCCCGGCACCAAGTCACACGTCGTGTCATCTATTCTTCAGTCAGTCGATGCGGCACCCAGAGACAACAAAGTTTCTTCACGTGTAAATGATCATGCAGAATCGAACGAATTGCTAGTGCATTTAGACCTGAAGTACCCTCTATCTTTTGGTAGGTCACTCGCCTATCCTCGCCAAGCATTTTCCTCATAGTAGTAACGTTTTCCTCTGTAACTGACGTTCGTGGCCTTCCCGGCCTCTCAGCATCCTCTACAGTTAAATTTCCCTTTTGGAATTCTCTATACCACCTGAATATCGTTGTGCGATGTGGATAAACATCACCTAGTGCAAGAGTCATTTCTTCGAAGCACTGGTCTATGTTTAAACCACGCACGAAATTATAACGCAAAACTGCCCTTATCTCATTTCGTGACCACGATGCCATCGCAAGCACTTTACACTCTCACTGCTAATGAATAACTGAGCCCATCGACATGGCGCGGCGGCTACTACTATGCACGTATGAACATGTCTCAACATGCAGAAACGAGCAGCTTCTTACGATTCATTGTTGCGTCATACTGCAAAACTTTCCTAGTACCCTTTGTAATTACGTTTTGAAGCTTGTTATCAGTGTTTGAGTCTTACATTGTATAATAAAGGATTTTTAATTTTTGTCAAAAGCAAGACGTATTTTTAATATTGGCTCTTTTTATTTTTCCACTATTATAAATAATTAATTATAGTGTGTGTGTTAAGTATTACCAGAATTTCCTGTAATAGATGAATTGAAAGTTTATTTAAATGTAGAATGGTCTAAAAGAAGCCTCGCGATTTTTTATCACATCCGAAAAACAAGCAGTTAAACGTTCCAACTTGTGTCAGAATATTCATGAAGTGTCTATTTATACAACTCTTAAAATTTGACTATGCCATTAATACGTTGTAGTGCATACTGTAAATTTTCACTAAAGTGCTTAAAATATCAAGGTTTCGGGACTACCTCGAGGATCACTTTAAAGTAACACACTTTCACTATGGAACTTCTCTTAATGTTGTAGAGTTATAGTCGCCACGTTTATTTTATGTCATATTTCAATGTGTATTTCACTCAAGCCATTAAAAAAGAATTATAAGTAAATACTCAAACGAAATAGGTATTAGTACAAAATCCGATTTATCTGATCATATTACAAATTTCTTTTGTCTTACAAATATCAGGCACGAAAGGAATCTAATATTTCGTACGTACCGACCTAATAATTAAATGGTGTTAGATATAATCGAAATTTCTATATAATTTTGATAACTGCATTACATAATCTAATAAAGTACCTGCTCAGTACCCCAGATACCAAATTTCGACAAATTTCCTACAGCTATGCTTAAATTGTTTGTGGTTTTTGATATTTGCTAAAAATTAGATGCATTTATAGAAATAAGGAAAATTATATCTGGTTATTTTACCTTTAAGAGTTTTCGCTGTTCTTCAGCAGGAAAATACTGCGTCATAACTGCAGCAAATTCGTACATTCCCAAGTCACAGCATTTATTAAATGCATTATTAAGATTTAAGTTAAGTAATGTAGGGCAAGACTAAAAAGAGAAATAATAGAAATATGTAATCTTCATAGTTATTTCATGCTTACTTCGATCATATGTATATTTCTTATGCAAGAATCGTATAGATCTTTTTTATTATTATTATTACTAACGTTAAATGCTTGATCGATAATAGTTTGCCATGCGGTTATATAGAATTTTGTGTATCTAAAAAACGGTTCGGTTTTCAAGAAATTTACGTAGTTCTTTAAAGGCTGAATCTGTAAAAAATTTCAGTATACACAATATGTTATTAAAAATATTTCTTTAATTGTGATTAATTTATTTTTTTTTCGTTTTCTGAAAAAGTATCAAAAAAGTGACAAGTTTGTAAACAATTTCTGAGGTATGGATTTTAACTTGTATGAGAACAGATGACAGTACATTATTAAAAATATATACATGATTAAAATATTTACCTTTGTTCCATCACCCTTTTTTATTTAATATAAAATTATCTTTTCTTTCCAAATTATAACTGCTAATTCTTCTTACGTTTGTTTTTGTTAGGCTTATTATATTTAATACAAGAGGTTGATTTTGCAAATGACATTAAATTTGCTACGACGTAGTTGTACCAACGATACTAAAGTACTATTGTGCCAAGTTTTTGATTTGATCGAAACTTCTTCCCGGCAAGCAAAAGTTAGGTTCGCGGAATAGCGCAACCTGAACTCTCAATTTTTTGCGAAGAAATTGACCGACGCGGTCCGTTGTCATGATGGAAGATACTTTTTAAGTTTATACTATCTCAGAAATTTCTTTCCTTAATCCATCGGATACAGTGGAGTAATACGGCCTGTGTTCCTTTGCAAGACAGTCTATGAAAACTATTCCATTGGAATTCTAGATAATCGTAGTCATTACCTTATTCACTGATGTAAGTGTCTCAATTTTCGTTTGAGAAATGTTTCCACTATTAAGAATTGATTTGGATGCAGAGAACATATTGACATGTTATCGTGGATGTGTCCACGTTGAAATTCGGTTTGGATTCAGGAAAAAAACTGGTGAAGCTCGATTTTATTAATAACATCAATTTTCACAAAAAATTAGCTTGGTTTTTGTTAAACAGCTTTAAATTATCGCCTGACGTTTACGTTTTTGATTACCGATTTTGCTGACTGGTTAAGCGTGCCAAATTCTAGGTGTACAATGTGATGTATGCGTTCAGTCATTATGGTCACGATGTTGGCCATCTCCTTTAGTTATTCAGAACAATATCATCAATCAAATTTATTGATCATTTTCAGATTTGTTGCAGGTTTTTTATTTTTTATTTATATCCTGGTCGCACATCATCTTCGATGTTCATATCATCTTTAAATTAAAAAAATTATGGCTTTGAAGGAGCATTATCGCTCAGTTTATTGCATAAATTGTCAAAATTTAGGACGTACTGAATCCTTTAAAAATAAAAATTGGATTAGATCACGAACATCGAGTTTAGGCATTTTAGTATTTTCCTTAGGCACTTTATTCACACTGCTGTAATTTTCCAAATAAATGTCAGAAATTAGTAAAATGTTACTTGTTTCGCCATAAGAAAGATGTTAGAATTAGAATATAATGCTAATCTTTTTCAAAAAATTGTGCTAATAGTCGAGTCTCATTTCCCACTATCTGATTTTAGTATATTTTTGTATTTATTCAAGAATTTTCTTTATATATATCTATTTGGAGGTCTACATAGTGAAATGTCTTTGGTACTTTTGGTTTACTTTTTAACTCTAAATCTCTTTTTTACTCCAATATAATAAAAAAAAAGAAATCTGAAATATATATTCTGACTATGGTAACATTCAAATAGAATAAAATGTATTCATATATACTTGATATTGTATTTGCACATGGCTGTATTTACTCTCTCAGTTTACATTGGTTTTTTTCATTTTTGTTAAACGAACCTTTTATCTGTAGTGTATTCTGTATTTTTCTTTTTCTTACTTTTTCGCGGTACTATTGTTTGTGTTTAGTCGTCTGACAACTCTCTTGATATGAAGCGTGTGTTTCCGTCCTATCCGTCTTCCTTCGTTATTATACTACAATCTTTGATTATGGCTTTAACATGTGTTTTTTAAGGGCAGCTTCCTCAGATTGCTCGATATATTTTGACTTATGTCATGGTCTATTGCATTCTGCTTTTAGCGGTCTATCAAGAACTGAAGTACAATACATAAAATCTATTAAGAACCCAATTCTTCTATTGTACTGATTGTATTAACTTGAATGTCATTCATAACACGAAATACTGATTGAAAACAAACTTTATTTACATGTGTATATTTGTTAAGTGTAGAAGCAATCTTTATTATACTTACAAGATTTAATTTTAAAGTAGATGTAATAATAAGTTGCCAAAACTTCATATCATATTCAGCATACGTCATACACAAAGAAGCCATTGTTTTAATAGCTATAGGATTAAAAATATTCTGTGCCAATCGTCTTAGTAAATCAGTTTTTTTGCAATCATTTAATGTTTCAATGTCCATTGTAAGGCCCAAATATTTCAGATCACTCAAAAGGTATACTTTATCTACATAATTACTAGAAAATGTAATTATTTCATTTTTATCATTTGTAATTATTATATAATATTACATACCGGAAAACTTCAAATGAAGTACTTGTTAAAGTTTCTATGGTGGTAATATCTGAAATAATTATAAAACAATTTAAGGCGTTAGCCATGTAGTAAATATTTTCAGATTCTGATTCTCCCAAACCAATTTTTAAAAGATGTGCTTGCCATTTACTTGTATTTTCACTTTGACAAATATATGCAGATCTGAAATACTTGCGAATAGTAAATTTCCCTTTTTTAAATTTTCGATTACCTTTTCAAGTTTACAGTAGGTATCATACCGAATTCGTTGCAATTATTTATAGGAGTTAAATTTAAATTAGTTATAAGTTCCTCTGATAACCAATGCTTTAGTAATTTTAATCTTGTGTTATGGATGTCTAAGCTGAATAGGATACCTAGTTCATCAACTGCCTTATTGATATCTGAAAAAATAATGAAAACGTATAAATAATATGAGATGAAAAAATACAATAATAAAGGGTGTTTCAATTTGCACGGTTTTTTTAAAAATAAATAAAATATAGATCGTGCACTGAATTTGTCTAGGTATGTGGGTATTTAAAAAGTGTGATGTATGACATTTATAAAAATGGCTTCGTACATGGTACAACAACGCGTTCAAATTGTTGAATTATTTTATGAAAATCAGCGTTTTGTGAAAAGAGTTTTTAGAAAATTACGAGAATTTTATGGTTTACATAATCGTCCATCTAAAAGCACTATTGGTCGAATTATTAAAAAATTGCAAGACACCGGTTCCGTGGAAGATCAAAAAAGTGAAAAATACAGTCGTAGTGGCCGTTCACAAGAAAATATTGGTTTGGTTCGTGAAAGTGTTGCTGAAGATCCTGAAATGTCCATTAGACGACGTTCACAGCAACTTGGACTTAATGGATCAACAACATGGCGTATTTTACACAAGGATTTAGCTCTAAGGGCATGTAAGTTTCAAATAACACAGGAACTGAAGCCATTAGATCATTTAAAACGTCGTTCATTTGTCCATTTTATCAATGAACGGCCAGCTGATTTTTCTCGAAAAATAATGTTTTCCGATGAGATACATTTTGAACTTGGTGGCTATATTAATAAACAAAATTGCCGTATCTGGGATGAGGAAAATCCACGAATTATTCAGGAGAAACCTATGCATCCTAAACGAGTTACTGTTTAATGTGCATTATGGTGAGGTGCTGTAATTGGACCTTACTTTTTTGAAAATGCTGCTGGTAAAGCTGTAACTGTCAATGGTGATCGATATCGGCTGATAATAAGCCACTTTTTGTGGCCTGAATTAATGAATATTGATCTAGAGGACATGTGGTTTCAACAGGATGGCGCTACACCTCACTTTGCACACGAATCAATTGATTTATTATTTCCTGGACGTGTAATCTCAAGAAACGGTAATGTTAATTGGCCACCAAGATCATGTGATTTGGCACCGTTAGACTATTTTCTTTGGGGTTATGTGAAAAGTCAAGTCTATAAAAACAATCCACAATTAATTCCTGCTTTGAAAGATGAAATTATTCGTGTCATTGGTGACAGAGCCTCAATTATGTCAAAATGTCATTGAAAATTTTATCAAAAGAGTGGACGTCTGTGGTGCTGCAAGAGGAGGCCATTTGGCAGACATTATTTTTCGCATATAAATGTCATAACTGGTACTACAATTACCAATAAAAAGTTTTTGAAAGTGAATGCAAATTATGTGTTTTATTTATTCTTTAAAAAAACCGCGAAATTTGAAATACCTTTAGATAAATGAAGAAAATAGTAATATTAGATTTTAACATGCTCTATACGAGGTGTGATTTCATTTTGATTTCATACATATTTACTTATTCTCACTTTCAATATACACCCCTCCTCTATCCCTACAACGCTTCATGCGAATCTTCCACGGTTGGAAACAGTGCTGGCAGTCTTCTTCTGTCAGCTCTTTCAGGACGTGTGCAGCTTTCGCTTTCACAGCTTCAACGGACTCAAATTTTGTTCCCTTTAATTCAGATTTTACCTTAGGAAACAGATAGAAGTCGCACGGCACAAGATCCGGCGAATGAGCCGGATGGGCTAACACTGGGATGCTGTACTTGGCTAGAAATTTCTTGACTGACAATGCGGAATAAGCCGGTGCATTGTCTTAGTGGAGAACCCATGACTTGTACTTCCACATTCGGGTCATTTTTTCCTTATTTTTTCACGGGTTGAGCAAGAACGTGAAGGTAATAATGTTGATTAATAGTTTTTTCGGCGAAACAAAAAACAACTCTAATACGAAGGAAGGCTGCGGCTATACTGGTTTGTTTACAAAGGCGAGAGGTACTGCATCCGAAAGAGACGGCTTCAACGATAAATAGCTGTCAGTTGTTGGTGTTTGGCGCATGCGCACTTTTTCTGTACCAGCGTCAGTCTCGTTATTTAATAGCCACCACTCGTACACCAAGCAAAAAAAAAGGTCACTACTACTATTGATTATAATGGGCGATAATTTCCTTAAGTAGTAGATAAAAAATATTTACTTTGAATGAAGATTTTTTTTTATTTTGCACAATAATTAAAAGGAACTTATATATACCGACTAAAATTTTAAGAAAGGACGTTTGGCTTGGTGCCCTATTGCAGCAATGTCTTTTAAAACATATTTTTATAATCATAATTATCCATTTTTTACAACATACGTTAATAAAATACCATACCGTAGATTTTATGTAAAATATTAGCTTGTTTGTGTTTCACGATGTCTAAACCATAATTAAAATAATTTTTTTCTATAATACCTGGACAGTTCAATAAAACTCCATCCGCCCTTTCTAAAATGCTTTCGTCCATGTATAAAGCGTCTATTAATTCACGTGGTTTCAAAAGGAGATTGATGTAATTTTCCGTATTTATTTGGCGTAGATGAAGTATATGATTAGCGGCAAAACTGAGATATTTCATCTGAACCTGCAATAGATATGAAGTATGGGAATAATAGTGAAATTAAGATATTTTTACACGACCTAAAATGATAAATATTTATCTATACAATACAAGAAAAAAACACTAACTAGAAATTATCCATAACACAGGCCAACCATGAAAATTTTTTTTTATATAAATTTGGCTCCCCTTTATGTTTTTTGACGTGCTGAATCCGAAAATGAACTTTAAAATACCACAGGACGTAAAGTTTCCTCGTATGTTTACGTTATTTATGCATTGTAAGCGTATAATAATACCTGTTTGTTACGAAAATATAGTTCAAAACATGTTGAAAACATTTCGAGAACTTGGATGTAACATGAGTATGAAGGTGCATTTCTAACATTCACATTTAAATTCTTTCCCTGACAATCTTGGAGCTGTAAGTGAGGAACAAGGGGAGCGTTTCCACAAAGATATAAAGGAGATGATAAAGGATTACTGTTGGACCCTTCTAGGAGCAACTCCAGAGGCATCATATAAAAGGAAAAGCTACACTCAAACTTTTACCGTGAAGAGGTTGAAGAAATACAAAACTTTAGAATAATAAAAAAAAAACTGTTCATATTCAAACTTACACTACCATTATAATAATTAATTGTTAAATTTTTCAATTATACTCTGATAATAAATTACGTACCTTTAAATCTTAACTATATATTTTAATACAATCACACCCAACAAAAGATAAAGATTGCGAAAAATTGGTACATCATAAAAAAACTGATTGAAAATTTGGATTCAACACTGCAAAATACATAAGAAACAGGTTGAACTTTGAAAAAAGTTTTTATTGGTTGGCCTGTGTAATTATTTTATACCTATATACACCATTTAATTAGATAATTTCTCTGTTTACCAATAACTACAAAAAAAATACTTATATAACTATTAATTGTAATAAAAGTAAATGTAAAAACGATTGACAAATTTCTTAGAAGCTTTTTTTCTGTAATAAATGTCAATTTCTGATTACTAAAATAATATTCTCAATTGAACTATAAAAATACACGATAAAGAAAGATATTTAAATAATTTAAAAAAATTGTTAGTTCTGATTTTATTAAAGATGATTACAGTTAAACTTGATTCAGATATTTTCTGGAAACTTTCTAAATATTTGCGGCTAGTATTTAATAACATTAAAGGCAAATACAAGTTAACCAACAACCTATTACATGATTTATAGCAGTAGTAGTTTTGTCTGTAAAGAGTAGATTATACTGATACAATGAACATGTTTGTTTACGAAATTATTAGTAACACGTGAATTTCCGCCATTAGAAATTAATTCAGATTAACAAATTAATTTTATTTCTGATATAGTTACCACTTGTACATTGATAAAAAGCAATATTGTTAATAAGATAGTACTTATTAAGATGCGTTTCACATAATTTCTGCTCATCAGTTAACGCGACCTCGTCGTCAAGTTGTACACACCTAGTGGTTGCTCGTATTTAAATAATAACATAAAATAGTGAAAGAATTATATTTTCAGACAGAAGTCAAACTATCAGAGAGAAGCACCCAAATCACTTTTAAATCGCAAATTGAATAGCTAAGCTATTACTAAACATTCGAACAGTGACGTTTGCATATACATACATGGCTATTGTTAAATAGCAATGGTTGTTTTTTTATCCATCCTTTGGCAATGCACATATCGTTGTATATATACGGTTCTAATTTTGATCCATTAATTTTCAACATAGTCATCTATGGTTCACCTGATGTCATTAATATAATAGTTACAAGTTAATTATCGGCGATTTAAATATATTTACTCGTGTATCAATAGCGGATGATTGTGTCAGCCTACAAAATTACTACTATTGACTAACTATTGAATATTTCAAACTAATTCATAATGATAATCTTCGATTAAATATCACCAAATGTAAAATATTGTGTTTTATGCAAGTCAATATTTCTCTCGTTTTCCAATACTACTTGAATGCATCCATAAAAGACCTAGATGTGCCATTTTGCACAAAACTTGGTTTTGCTGATCACATTAATATTTGTTTAGTAGCAAAGTCAACGTTAAGATTTATTATGTAACTGTAAGCTATTTACCAACTTTATAGCTTTAAATACGTCCTAATTCTCTTTAATAAGATTTAAACTTCAACTGTTGTTTCGAAGACTAATTACTTGGTTTATAGAAGGCAAATAGAACTTCATCATTCAAAGACAATTTCTCAGTTTGGTTTTACGTTTTCTAACAGTGACAATGACCATATCATGATATCCTTCTGACCAAAAAATATCTTCTCAAATATCTTCTCTGCAATCCCGTCGTATATTTTCTAGTGTAACTTTTCTACACAAACTTTTTCACAATAAAGTTGAATGAATTTCTTTAAAAATTAGTATATTTTGAAATATCACAACTTACAACTAAAAAATTCATCACGTTTTGTCAATGACTTGCAGAAAAACTGTGCTTAATTGTCTAATTTATTGTAGAAGTAACTGTTTCAATTCATTCTCTAATTTCTGCGATATTATTATTATTAGATTTTAAATTAAATTATTTTGCATACTTAGTGATAGTTGAATTTGATGGAGCCTGTGGTTGATTGACTTGATCAATAAGGTTGATATATAACCCCTTTCCACATTAACTTTGTAAATTCTGTATACGCATTTCGACAACCAAGTTGTCATCATCAGCAGATAATTTCAAAGTGTCGCACCTGGTAAACCACGGCGAAAAACAACCGCACGAAAATCAAACCAGTTTTTATTAAATACTCGGGATACGAGATTGGACTAATGACTGGTGATGACTAGTCTCGAGCGCTTTAGTCTCTGTGGGCAAGCAAAGCTTGGTGTACCTTTTTGCGATTATTGGAACTTCTTATACTATCTGAATATGGTCATACGATATGAACGATAATTTTCTAGCACAGGGGTCCTTTCCTCCAAGCACCGATCATAATTCAATCCATAGCTAAAGAGGTTGCATAAAATTATCCAGTACACTGCTTTTGACCTAGATGTCATAACGAACTATTTACACTACCACACTTCGGGCGCAACCAAGATGTACACTAAGTGTACATCTTGGTTTTGAACGGTGTGGATCGCGTACGGAGTTTGATTTTCGTGCGGTTGTTTTTCGCCGTGGTTTACCAGGTGCGACACTTTGAAATTATCTGCTGATGATGACAACTTGGTTGTCGAAATGCGTATACAGAATTTACAAAGTTAATGTGGAAAGGGGTTATATATCAACCTTATTGATCAACTTAGTGATATGTGAGAAACCTAAATATGTTTTCCTGTTCACATACAATTTATTATTTTATTAATTATTTATTATTACTATAAAAGTTTTGTAAATGGTACGAATAACTGTTGCACATTGTGACAAGTTCAGTGTAAATTATGTTCAAACCTATGCTATAGTTGATGGTCCGGGCTCTGTACCAGTTGCGCCCGAAGTGTGGTAGTGTAAATAGTTCGTTATGACATCTAGGTCAAAAGCAGAGTACTGGATAATTTTATGCAACCTCTTTAGCTATGGATTGAATTATGATCGGTGCTTGGAGGAAAGGACCCCTGTGCTAGAAAATTATCGTTCATATCGTATGACCATATTCAGATAGTATAACAAGTTCCAATAATCGTAAAAAGGTACATCAAGCTTTGCTTGCCCACAGAGACTAAAGCACTCAAGAATGTTCATTCTAGCTCGAGACTAGTCATCACCAGTTATTAGTCCAATCTCGTATCCCGAGTATTTAATAAAAACTGGTTTAAAGATGTTGGAATATCTACCATACAGGCCAGATCTCGCTCCATACGACTTTGCGGTGTTTTTTCATGTGAAAAACAGGTTGAAGAAATGTAGTTTTCCGCGATGAGGATTTTTTAGGGTGTGGGATGACAAGTGTGCTCAACTTTCAGAAGAAATGTGGAAGAATTGGTTTTATAACTGCTTTCGAAAACTGGACAAGTGTATAGAACGCAGCGAAAATTATTATGAAAAATTATAAAAGATAAATCGCTTTATTATTAATTTACTATAATATATTGTCCTGTAAATGGAATTTCTTATTGGCCAATACAGAAATGTTTTTATTTTTAACTTACAAAATGGATGTCTATTTTAGAATTCTTTATTTATCTTTTTAATGTTAAATTTCAGATTAAATAAGAAAACATACTACAATATATTTTACGAAATTACTAAATGTTATAATATTCCAACAATTTAACTTCAATGACTGATTATGAAATTTATTTTTAATTTAACTTTACTTAGATATCTATTTAATATTATACTATTTCTAAAAGGTAATTAGACTTATTAAAAAGAAACTTACTTTTGTAAATGCTTTTAAAATTTCAGGGTCAGATTCCGATCTACTTTCCTTGTATTGAACAGCGTATTTTAAACATAGTTTTGCCGCATTTACTTGATCGGCACCTAAAAATTGATTGTGGAGATTCATGAAATGATTATTATAGTTTTTTACCTTGCGGTGTATGCTTTACTAAATGGTAAAGAGCAGATGTAGCCATTTCTAGATTTGTCATTTCTTTTGCACAGACATCTACTTGTTCAAATAAATAGTCGTGCATAGGATACAAATCCCATTTCTGTCCACAATTCCTTTGTAAAATACCACTAGAAACCTAAAATACAGACCAATTAATTAATATTGACTTCGATTAATTCTTTAAAAATACTCTGAGCATATGGTTAGAAAATCATAATATGAATTTTTATTCTCTTGTAATTTGTCTTTGTGTTTATTTAGTGGTGTTTTCAATTCATACAATAAATAAAATCCGGCATATGCCGCAATTTTAACAAGCCTTTCATAAGTCATCGACAAATTATTCCTATAACTAAAATTTTAAACATACAACCCAATATATCTCCGCATTAATTTACATACGCTAAAATAAATATGCGATTGAAATATTTATTCAATAAGATGCGTAGCAACTGAAGTAACGGGTATCGCTGTTCTCACTTGTGCTGCTATCAATAATAGAGTGTTATAGATATGGGTGAGAGACAGAATTTAGGAACACTTTCGCTGTGCTGCCATAATATTATACATAAAGTGAGAATGCATATTGAAAATTATCGGCGTATATTGAAAGTTATGAAAAAGCGTTCAGAGATATCAAGTAAGGCGATATTAAAGACCATCAAAGAAATATTCTGGCACCAGTACAAAAAACGTAATTTTTTGAAAACAATTTTTTCAAGTGATTCTTGCACAAATAGTTATTTATTTGATATACGTGCAAACGCGAATGACAGGAACAACTGCAATCAACATCACAAAATTTTTAAAAACAAACGTCATTGAGATATACCAAATATTCATTAATATTAAAAGTTGAAAAGCTAAAAATTGTGGCGCGCTTTTTCCCACTTTATAAGATGCAATACGACAAACTCGTAATTTCGTACAATTGTACAATATTGACAGTATTTGTAATTAACACTGTGTATGCGTTTTATTCTGTTAACTAGACACCAAGAAATAAGCTCTTTATTCTGATGAAATTTCACTGAATAAAGATCTTGTAAAACAAAAAGAAATAATGATAGATAATCGCCGTCGAATATACAATGAAGAGTTTTCTATCCATGTGTAACTAATTTCATTTAAAAAAATTATATGTAAATAGTAAATAGCTTATTTCAAAATAAGAAAACAGGCCTATCATAGAGAAATGAATAGTTTAATAATTTCAAACATACTCTACAAATTATTGGAAAATTTTGCTATTCTTCTTTTGTGTTATGTATATTAAAGTGAGAACTGTGTAATTTAAGCTATTAACAGAAACGAATTTCAAGCAGTAATTATTATTGCTAGTAAACATATGTCGCAATTTCTTAAATATGCACAATTCGAAATTAGTTCTATTAAATAAATCATGTTCTCAATATATTTATTTCTTAAAATTTAAAGGGTTAATTATGCGAATTAAAAGAATTCAATCATTAAAAGAAAATTATATAAATTTGTACTTACAATTTGCTTAATAACATAGGAACATATATCATTTTTGTTTAATATTTTGTCTAAAATAGGAATTACGTCAAACCAGATGTTATATGTCTGCAGATTCAGTTCAGGTCTTATAATGTTCCATATATCGATAGTAAATAATGACGTGGTAAAAGGTAAACGCTGTTGTGATAGTGGGTCTATTGTTTGAGTATCCGGAAATAGTGTATACCATTCCTCAATTTCATTATCGCTTGGTTTGTTAACTCTCTTGTATGTTTTCAAGAAACATAGTAATAGTATTTGTTTCTTGTAATCTTTATTTTTGTTTAAATTACCGAGAATAGTAAAAATAACAAAGAAGACTTCGTAATGGTAAAAATTAACCTGAAACAAAATAAAATGAATAAACTTTTCTACTAATTCATCCAATACCAATATTCATATATTTTTCGAATTGAATTATACTCTTATATAATAGATACTTTGTAAATATTTAATAAAATAAGCAGATTAATAACAATTATATACACAATAACAAACTAGATTAATAATATAACATTCCTAATTTTTAAATTAATAATTAGGTTATATTTTTTAAGTTTTTATCTCAGAAATTGTGTACAATTTTTAATATTTATCGCTATTTAGAAATGGACGAATTCGCATGAATTTCGAGATTAGTTCTACAATTATACAAAGGATAATAGGAAAGTTTTGCAATATGACGCAACAATGAATCGTAGGAAGCTGCTTGTTGCTGCACGTTGAGACGTGGTCATACGTGCACAGTAGCCGCCGCGCCATGTCGATGGGCTCAGTTATTCATTAACAGTGAGAGTGTAAATTGCTTGCGATGGCATCGTGGTCAGAAATGAGATAAGGGCAGTTTTGCGTTATAATTTCGTGCGTGGTTTAAACATAGACCAGTGCTTCGAAGAAATGACTCTTGCACTAGGTGATGTTTGTCCGCAGAGCACAACGATATTCAGGTGGTACAGAGAATTCCAAAGGGAAAATTTAACTGCGGAGGATGCTGAGAGGCCGGGAAGGCCGTTACTACTGTGAGGAAAATGCTTGGCGAGGACAAGCGAGTGACCTACCAACAGATAGAGGATACTTCAGGCCTAAATGCACCAGCAATTCGTTCGATTCTGCATGATCATTTGCACGTGAAGAAACTTTGTACTCTCCGGATGCCGCATCGACTGACTGAAGAACAGATGACACGACGTGTGACTTGGAGCCGGGAGATGCTAAAAAAGTTTAATAAGGGACAATTTCGGTATGTGAACAACATCGTGACAGGTGACGAGGACACACCCGTAGTTGTCAAAAAATCCTGATCTGTAAAGAACAAAATGATAGCTGTATTTTTCAAATCGAGTGGAATTGTGGAACGCGTCGTTTTGCTCACACAGAAGACAGTCGCAGCTAAATGATATACTGAACAGTGCCTGCCTAAAGTCATTGGATCTATGAAGGACCTGCGGCCAAAGTTAAGAATGGACACCTGGTTCTTCTATCACCATAATGCTCTAGCTCACCGCGCCAAAGCCTGCACCGAATATTTGGCCACGACAGAATTGAAACTTTTCGAGCACCCTCCCTACAGTCCAGATCTTGCTCCCTGCGACTTTGCACTGTTTCCGCATGTGAAAATGAAGCTAAAAGGGAGGCGGTTTTCCAGTGATGAGGACCTTCTGCAGGCTTAGGTCAACGAGTGTGCTTTACTCCCTAGTGAAACTTGGCAGAACCGGCTTAAAAATTGGTTTCGAAGTATGGAGAGGCGTATTGAGTGTAGAGGAAAAAATTAAATAAACAAAGCTGTATTGCAAAACTTTCCTAGTACCCTTTGTAGTTGGGCACTTATGAAACATAACTCGTTAAGTTACTAATGTGTTACTCCATATGAACCAATCATTTAATTAAATAAATTTTCTTTACGAAAAATAAGGTTTTGTTTTATTCTACCGAATATTTGAACCTAGATTAGGTCAAAAAAGGATTACATCTGCTAGTGATCCCACTAAGAAAGTTTGTTGTCTGAAATCGCTCTCGACAGAAATTTTACAAAACCGATGTAAATGTTGAAGTTGTATGAGTTATGATCATTAAGGCAAAATTCAGGCAGAACTAAGTACTTCTTGGTTTATGTAAAATGAAATTGTCCTTTGCAATATAACTATTACAATTTTCTGGAAGTCTAGAATCTAGAAAGCAAGGCAAGGATTTTTTTTTACAGATTACAGAATAATCAGAAATCATCAAAAAAATGGCGTGGATTACGATCTTAGAGATCATGAACTAGTTAATGTCTTCTATTTCTTAGTGGTAGATTACTAAGAATAAAAGGCCGAAGGAAAGTTTGTCTAGCGAAAGGCCAATCGAGTATCTGGAAATATGGGTAAACTCAGATAAAAATAGAATATTATTTCTGATAAATATTTAAAAACTCCGTAGTTCATAGTTTAATAACGATCATTTATTTTTTTTTCCCATAATACTGGAAAAAAAGCAAATATTTTGTTGTAATAACGTATAATTGATTTTCCAAAATATTGTACGTATGTGCGTATTTCCTTCAAATCACAAATTTCCTTTTAAACATTCCAGGGTAAAATAGTGAACCTAGGTATAATTTTTTTTCTGTATATTTAATCTTTAATAAATGTAAATTCAGATAACTTGATATTGAGTGGTTTATATTTTGCTACCTGATACCAGCACGCGTTAATGTGACAGTAATATACTATCTTGTTTTATGTAAATACATATCCGAGTTACGTGCAGCAATTAAATATTGGTCGACGGATTTCGTGGAATTAAATTTAATCAAGCTGTTATTTACATTACCAATATTTTCACGAATATTAGATTGTAATATATTTTGCATTTTAATATATTTTCACATAAGTCAGTTAAAATTTTTTTTTTCTTATTTTATATTCTTATAATAATATATGTTATATAATTTTGAAGTTTAAAATGAAAAAAAAATAATTATCCTGATGTAAACAAACACCTGTGAAGTTAAGCCAATCAACTAAAAAGAACTATTGTACTTTCAGTTTCATAAATAACGTCGAGGGCAAATGCAATTGAATGTGCCATATTAGAGAATTCTTGGACAAAATGTTATCCATAAATACCTAGGAATGTTTCAGAATGCTCGATAATTTAGTTATCTTTCAATTACTTTCCTTACACAGACAGAATCATTACTTTTTAAGATATTAAAATTAACAGGTCATGAATAGTGAAATCTATAATAAGAAAAGATGGAAATACGCAGAATCGATCAAGGCAAATAGATTTTCGATTTCTTCCCTGAATAAAATATTTGTTATCAATTTAGCTTGTCTTTCTATTTTCCCCAATTTCTAATAGAAATAAACTACCTATTTGTTTAACATGTTCATGCACTGTAGATTAAAAATTTGCAGAGGTGAAATAAGGTCTGAAGTAGTTTTGAGTAATACAAAAAAGCATCATTATCTACATATCAAGTTTTTATAACTATATCTGAATATTGTTTAAGATCATAGTTTGAGTCAATACACATATTACGCATTAATTAGTAAAGAGTATTAATATAAATACCTCATATTTAAAACTATTTATGAAGTTGTACAAAGCTTCTTTATTTTCTAGACGATTTACAGCTTCATTACACTTTTCTAATAGTTCAGTATATTTGGACTTCATATTCATATCTGTTTTACCGTATTGATCTTCGCTTGTATCATACTCAGGTTTCCAATTTAAAAGGCTTTCTTTCAAATACACTTGATAATAATGTTGAACATCCATTTGGAAATCTTCGCAATATTCATTTATATCTTCTAAATCCACGTGTTGATAATGAATTAAACTTTCGAGTAGTTCTTCCTTAGAAGATTTAAAGAAGTTCTTCATATTTATTTGATAATCATGTTTGCGACACCACCAGTTCGATTTTTGTACAAGATCATCGTAAAATTTTTTGTTCACAATTGTCTTGTGATAATTCAATATTTTTATTGCAATTTGGGCTATAGTTCTAAATTTTTCAATGTGTCTTTTGGAAATCTGAAGCTGATAGTTAATAAGCGAAAGAGCTTCTTTTAAGTCGAACGATGTTAATAAATTGTAAGAAAATTCAATGTCAAAAACAGTTGCTCGAAAGATTTTGTGCAATAACTGCGTTTTACAATCTTTAATTATGTTATTTAACATGTCAATAACATTTGAACTTATATTATTTTTATTCAGTATCAAACATTTTTTAAAATTTGTTATTAATTTAAATGCAGTTAAAGTTTGACCTTCTATACAAAAATTCTTAATCATTATTGGAAGTTGTTGTATACGATTTGTAAATTCATCCTAAAAAAATAATAAAATAATTAGAAGTCTTAATTAAGACCAATACATTTTTTGAATTTCGTATGGAAAATAATATTTATGTACTGATTGTAAAGTTTAAAGAGAAACATGTTTAACAAAGAAATGATACCTTTTTTCGAAAATTAGATCTAATGTAAATATTACAGAAATACGCGTGCACCCATGTCTAAACCTACACATACAGATATCGACAAAAGTGAGTAGACATCGGAAATACATGAATAAACCTTGTTTTCAATTATACTTATTTAAGAATTTCAAAATCATGTTATTTTCTAAAAGAGGAAAATATAAACTAATTATGTAATTATTGATAATTCTAATAAATTATAAAAATAAAACAAGCCTATGGTAAGAGCAAAAAAAAATTAGGGCATTTATTTTCTATGACCTTTTTTCTTGTCACAGTATAGAAACAGTGTGGCAATGTGGTATACTTTCTATTAAGGTTTTTTAATAGCCTGGAATCAATCTGATTCCATCAAACTTCTAAAGCTCAAAAAAATTATTTCTTGTTTATCCAATGAGTGAAGTAGCTATTTTAATAATTTGATGGTATTTTCTATGAAAAACATCTTACTTAACCTAGTAATCGGCTATAGTCCAATTGGAACAAAAATATTCTTGTCTAATTGCCTTAAATGTTCATTAATTATTTATATAAAGGACGGTGCATTTATGATCCCGCGAACTTACGCCAAATTTCTCATTCCAGTCCACAAATCAGTCCAGTATGGTAAATCAATTAAATTCCACTAAATTCCATAGTTTTAATGTTATGCTTATTTTGACAGTGAAGGGTCTTCTCCATACTTTATTCTTAGCTTTTTAACGAAAAGTTCAAACTTATCGCTACTCCACACAACTTATTTCTAAAAGAAAATTAATTTATTGACGAACTCTTTATTTTTATTAACGGCAATAATGCCCGGTTTGTGACGCGGTGTACAGTATTTAGATACTATAGTGAAGAGAATACTACAATTAATAATTAATACTTCAAGTAATAAATATATAATGGATGGAAAATATACCTTACTAATTGCCTTTTACTACATGGTGTCCACTCAATTCTGTCGCTTACTATATGCGCGCACAATGACAATTCCTATATAACAGCAGGAAACTCATAGTAATTTTATGTTAAAAACTAATTCATTCAATAGTTTTTGTTATATAAAAATGGATATTTATAAATTAGCTATAAGGAATTAAAAAACTAACATACAAGAAAAGAATGTGGTACTCACCTCAGGTAATTTATTAGCTGCAACATCAAAATAAGTTAAATATCTGGTATTTGGGTTACATTCAGTCACTACAAATGAAATAAATATATAATACTAAAAATATGTAATCAATTTACACACATCTAGAATTCATGTTTGTATAATAAAATTAATAAACTTGCTGTCCACGATCATATGATTTAGACCAGAGGAGACCAACCTTTTAGTTAGCGAACCAAATTTTGAAAATATACTTGACAGGTCGCGGTCAAACTATTACGAACTATTGTACATACGGGTTAGGTAAATGTATACATCTATTCGAATATCATTGTACATTGTAAATGCAAATAAGGGATTCGATGAGTATACTTACATTCGAATCAAACGATTTAGACAAATTTGTACCTTGGGAGTCATTAAAAATCTGTAGTTTCGGCAGTTTATAATAGACAACTGCAAATCTGGAAAAGTTACAGCAGGGAATGATTGGGGAAGTGTAATTAATTCGTGAGTAGACATTGGCAAATGTTATTCAAGACTACGTTCACAGAATTACACACTCTCCGGAAGTGAACGATCTTCATTTCGAAAACTTTGCTAACTGATTTTGCTTTTGTTCATATTTCTTGTTTTTAATAAAAAAAATTTTTATCAGATTTCATTAAATATCTCTGACGTTGTTGAAGAAAAGGGTGTTAAACCTTATTACTGAATACCCAATGCAGACCTTTATTGAAATTTTCAAAAATATATAAGATATCTCTTTTAAAATAAAGAAGGAAACATAATTTATAGCTAAACCGGAAGTCTGATTCGAATATATAGTATTAGGTACGCAACTAAGTTCTCGCTGTTTTTTTGATGAAAATGCAACTTTATTGTGAAAAAATGTTTACAAATGAATCATTCAAAATATTGCCCATCACTAGCGACAATTTTTTCCCATCTTTCTGGCAGACCTCGAATACCGTCACGGTAGAAGCGTTCGTCTTTTGAGGCTATCCACGAATAAAGCCATTTTGAGATGTCTTCATATGAGCGGAACTGCTGATTAGCCAGACCATGTGCCATCGAACGGAACAAGTAATAATCGGACGGCGCAATATCTGGGGAATATGGCGGGTGAGGTAGGACCTCCCATTTGAGCGTTTGTAAGTAGGTTTTAACGGGTTTGGCAGCGTGAGGCGCGAACGGTTGTCAACATCGAAATCACCGTCTTTGAAGCGATGGAACCAATCATGGCACGTTGTTTCGCTTAAAGTAGAATCTCCGCCGTTTTCTTCAAATGAAAGAAGAAAAGCAACACCTCGCAAATTACGATTATTTGGCACAAAATCAGACATTTTCACACAACCAAAAGTATATGACGTAAAAACAAAATCACTAATGTGTCAAAGCGGTTTGTTTACCATATGTCTAAGCTTGGTTCATGACGTTTTGGTTCTGTCACAATCGACCAGCACCTACTACTGGAGCCATCTCTTGAAAAACAGCGAGAACTTAGTTGCGCACCTAATAAATATGAAAATTTTATTAAAATCTAAGCAGACGTATTAAAGATATTCGAATGGATCCATACACTGTACATAGAATGATTTAAATTTGATGTTAATTTAAAATTTTGAGCTAAAGAATGTTTTAAAAAAATTTATTTGCAAAAGTCGTTTACTTCTGTCCGTATTATTTTCAGTTTCAATTAATAACATTAATCTTAAACTACCTCTAATAAATGGATCTATTTTTTATTATTGGATATAAGAAAAAAAATAGAAAAGAATGTAAGAAAACTAACACTATTTGACATCAGTTTATTAACTGGTAAAGGTAGTAATATGAAAATTTATTCCCTTCTTTTGTCAAGCAAATTCAACATAGTGAGAATACTTATTCGAGTAAACACAATCAAACAGTGAATTCGTAATATTATTTGATGGTAACAAGCGTATCTAAGTTTATACCCTTTGACGATAGTATATACAAGGCGTAAGCTATTTTCAAGATGCACATTAGTAATTCTGGAACGTAGTTCACACTTTTTTCATTCTACTAAAAATCTGTTCACACAAGTAAATGTTTCCAAATAGAGAATTTAAAAATAGTGCTTGTTTATCAAACCCCATTAACCAACCTAATTTATTAAAGCACCATTTGAAATGTATGGACAGGATCGTATTCATTGTTAATTAATTAGTTTTACCCCTACAGACGCGTATTACTTTCGCTAAGGTGAGTCTAGTCTGCATCCTCAATCTCTGGTATACATTTTAACTTGCATTCAAAAGAACAGTTTTACTTTATTTTTCAAATCAAGAACTCTTTCCAATATTTTAGACGATTTAGTCAAGTAGAGTGACTAAGTCAAATAGAGTGATGTTATCATATTCCGAATTTGACGACTTGAGAAATTCCTGGTTCTCTTGATGAATAATGCAATAAGGATTGGGTATGAATATATAACCCATTTGGCACGCTTCATCTTCAATAAGTTTTACTAAATCATGTTTTCCGTTCCATTGCTGGAGCTCCATTTATTCTTACACCAAAAATTTTATGAAATTGTAGTGAAAATCGATTAAGCCAACAGAGCTGCATCCACCAAAGTGGATACAGAACTGCTCATCTCATTCTTCATATCCCCGTTTCTTATACAGGTGGCGCCGGGCCTACCGTCACATTTCTAACTTGAATTGAGTCTCGAGGGGGGGGGGGACGCTATTTCACATGGTCAGTAGTGAATGAGGGTATTTTTATAAATGACGATGAAAAAAGAGCGACTGTTAATTGATAACAATACGTCGCTATGTATGTTGGAAAACTTTGTTGAACCTTGCTCACGATAGCTTGACGTTAATCCAAAGACCCTTTATGTTCAGTAGGATAGTGTAACAGCTCACATCGCACGAAATAGTATGGTTGTTGATCGTGGATTGTTCAGAAGTACTATCTCTCGTTTTGGAAACATCGCTTGGCCCGATGGGTCACCCGATCCCACTGTTCCAGATTTTTCTACGAGGATTCTAGAAAGAGCATGCGTTTTGGAGGTGTATCGTGAATAATCATCAACTCAAACAAGCCATTCTGGCGAAATTGATAGCACAGCAACTTCCGCAAGGGCTTGCATCAGTGCATTTATTTAAACAGAAGAAGTTTGCACCATTAGGTATGTCTACATATTTGTCTCGGCCAGCAATGTTCACTGTGAGGAAAAAATGTTTTTATCTCATGAGGAAGACTGTTCGACATCTATTAATGTAAAATATTAAACAAATAATCATTATAAATAGATAACGGATCTATAGAGGCACCATCATAAATTTACCTTAACCTGGTAAAATCAAAATCTTCGTTTATAACACGCTCGAAGTTTTTTAACAATTTCATATTTTTGATGTCACTTATAGATTATAGCAATAAGTACATCGTTCGCTATTTGTACTTACTCCACAACGGCAACACATTATTTTGCAATTTTTCTATTGCGTCAAATAATCCTTTATAATTGTAGTAAATAGCTTTTAAATCGTAAAATGAATAACAACAAAGTACCGATGCTAACTTATAGCACATTGATATGTATTTATGTACGTATGTATATATAAATTTAAAAAAATTATGTCATGATATATAAAGATATTTCAAACTGCGCGGTTTTTTTTAAGAATAAATAAAATATAGATGGGGCACTGAATTTGTCTGGATATGTGGGCATTTAAAAAGTGTGATGTATGACATTTATAAAAATGTCTTCGTACACGGTACAACACATTCAAATTGTTGAATTATTTTATGAAAATCAGCGTTCTGTAAAAAAGAGTTTTTAGAAAATTATGTGAATTTTATGGTTTACATAATCGTCCATCTAAAAGCACTATTGGTCGAATTATTAAAAAATTTCAAGAAACCGGTTCCATGGAAGATCAAAAACATGAAAAAACAGTCGTAGCGATCGATCACAAGAAAATATTCGTTTGGTTCGTGAAAGTGTTGCTGAAGATTCTGAAATGTCCATTAGACGACGTTCACAACAACTTAGACTTAGTGGATCAACAACATGGCGTATTTTAAACAAGGATTTAGCTCTGAAGACATATAAGGTTCAAATAACACAGGAACTGAAGCCATTAGATCATTTAAAACGTCGTTCATTTGTCAATTTCATCAATGAACAACCAGCTGATTTTTCTCAAAAAATAATGTTTTCCGATGAGGCACATTTTGAATTTGGTGGCTATGTTAATAAACAAAATTGCCGTATCTGGGGTGAGGAAAATCCACGAATTATTCATGAGAATCCTATTCATCCTAAACGAATTACTGTTTAATGTGCATTATGGTCAGGTGCTGTAATTGGACCTTACTTCCTTGAAAATGCTGCTGGTGAAGCTGTAACTGTCAATGGTGATCAATATCGTCGGATGATAACCGAATTTTTGTGGCCTGAATTAATGAATATTGATCTAGAGGATATGTGGTTTCAATAGGATGACGCTACACCTCACTTTGCACACGGATCAATTGATTTATTGAGAAAAATTTCTTGGACGTGTATTCTCAAGAAACGGTGATGTTACCACCAAGATCATGTGATTTGACACCGTTAGACTATTTTCTTTGAGGTTATGTGCAAAGTCAGGTTTATAAAAACAATCAATTCCTGATATGAAAGATAAAATTATTCGTGTCATTGGTGAGATAGAGCTTCAATTATGTCAAAATATCATTGAAAATTTTAACAAAAGAGTGGACGTCTGTGGAGCTGCAAGAGGAGGCCATTTGGCAGATATTATTTTTCGCATATAATTGTCAACTGATACTTGAATTACCAATAAAGTTTTTGAAAGTGAATGCAAATTATGTGTTTTATTTATTCGTTAACAAAACCGCGAAATTTGCAACACCCTTTATTTAATAATTTGATGTATCCCTTGTAACCTGTGTTTTCGTCTACTTAACAATTTCGTTTACCTGTGTATCGGATACACAGCGATAGGCACTGTAGAAGCGTCTCGAATGAACACAAATGGGTGACTTAGCAAAAACGGCTATCTCTGTTAATGATGTACAATAAATATACTTAATATTAGACTAATAGCAGCTAATGAAATACTTAAAAAATACATGGTTGTGTTAGTTTAAATTTTTGATGTATTATGAACATAGCTAATGTTACAATAAAAAAATAGATGTTCCTTTTACTGTTGGGTATATAAAATAGTTGTTTGTATAATACTTACCACAAAAAGCGATATAAGTGTCAAAAGTATATTTTATACCATTAAGTGATGCTATACTTGGCATGCTGATTTCTGGATAATGTATATGTGGAAAATGATTTTTATCCATCGGAAAACTTTTCATTGTCATAAAAATGGTGCTCATTGCCCAATTAAATACTTCAATGCTATCATGTATTTCATGATTTTGAGCATATAATACGGCTTTTGCAGACAACTTTTGGGCAATTTCTAAGCATCTTATTTGATTTTTAACGTTCTTTAAAGGTTCTAAGAGTGTCATATTCATTCCGAGAGTAAAGTTCAATGGATCTGGACCAATAGATAGACCAACACTTCTCAATATTATCACCACCATTAAACATAAGTTTTTAGAGTCTTTTTCATTATTATAAATATAAGCAGCACATTTTTCTAGTATTTCGAAATTATTTCCAAACTTCTCACAAAGCTTTATTATAGTGTTTTCTTTAGATTCGCTTAGAAGGTAAGCTATTTTCTTGCATGAAGCTAACGCTTCAGACTCATTCATCATTCCATCCGAAATACTTTGCCTAATGTTGCATAATAATATATTTAATAATATTTCTTTTTTTCTTGGGCACTCTAAATCATTAATACTAATTTTATCATATAAAGTCGTTCTAATTTGTGAACACGCTAAAATATTATGAATTGATAATTGAAGGTGTTCATTCCCTATTTTTGAATCTGTCCATCTTCGTTGCAAACATTGAAGCATTTCAAGGTAAGGTTCATTTCGGCTTTGTAAATTCAGCTAGAAAAATAGAGTAAATATGAACTAAATATTATGCCAGCGAGCAAAGCAGAAACAGTTTAAGTATATTAAATATATCTTCTGTCCGAAATATATGAATTTTTAATATAAAATTAGCTTGTATTTCGAACTTCGAGGTTTGATTTTTTCTGTTATGTGAACACATATCGGTGACGTTTATGTTAAATTTCAGTCATATTGAACGTTCACGTTGACGCATAACATCGAAAAGACTAAGAAGCATTTCCATCGATACACTCTGCAATTGTTGCAATGGAGAATAAACTGGAGCACTCTACTTACATCGAATTTTGTGTTGCAATGGAAGAAATGGTGTACAGAGAAGACGTCAAAGATACATCTTGCTTGAGGTGGTCATTGACATGCGATTATGAAGACATCAAGAAAATCAAGGAATTGATGATGCAAATCGTCGAAAATCTGTCGGAGAGTGAGAAGCAGACTTGGGCATCTAAGGTAACTTTGTCATATTATTTCGAAAAATTGGGAATTAAACGTGTTGCGTCGCGCTTGGTGCCAATTAAACTGATGTTTTTTAACAATCGCGCTATATTGAAGTTGCTTAAGAGATGTTTGTCAACGCATCGAGTGACTTTGCTTCAGGTGTTGTGAGGTGGAATATATGGTTATGACATGGAAACATCCAACAGGGAACGGAATGAAGAAAAGAAGAGAATGAGGTATTATTTTTCATTTTCTCTTTAGTTATTTTGAGTTACTTCCTGAGTCTTTTATTTGAAATCTTACATTGCGCAATCTCACGTTGAAGTATTGTGGTATTATAACCTGGTTATTTGTTGCCAATTTAGCTCCATCCTGGGGCTTTCGAATTTTTTTAATTTTGTACTATCTGTTCGATAAATGTCGTTGTCCTTTTTGTTCGATTTTATTTAATTTTTCCTGCCATTGTGAGTTTTTGTACTTCGCAATGAAGTCTGTAACTTGTTCTGGAGTCTACCAAGTTCAGTTTTGTCTTGAAGATCATACATGTTTTGTTTTTGTCTAATTAGATTTTTGGTATTATGAAGTAGTTTGTCTGTTTTGTATTCGTGTGTTTGTGTTGCTTTTTTCGCGGCTGATTGTGTGTTGAATTGGTGAAGACACGTTTTCTAATTCATGTACTGTGTTGGGCATTGGCAGTGGTTGGCATTTTTTTGTTGTAAATGTTGTACAGTTTGTGGGGTCTGCTCGTTCGTTGTCATAATGTTTATGATATCTCAACAGCCGTGTATGTTCTGCAGTCTCAAACTGTGTTTTGAGTTGAGATTTCCGGCTATGATAGTCTGTCTACGATTTTTGATGATAAGATCAAATTCGATATCCTTGAATTTAGCTGTAGGTTTATGATATGCCGAATATACGTAGGTGTTCCCTTTCGTAGTGTGTACTATTATTCACTTTATCGCTAGTTCTGTGGTATATGGTTCGGTGTTAGATACGTCTGTTGAAATTAATCACTGTGCATCCTCCGGGCGTGGGCCTATTCCGTTTACAGACCTTATAGTTCTTTCGGTTTCAAACATCACCATTAGGTATGGCGTCCTCTTGATTGGATCACACATCCTGGTTAATAAAATTACTTTAAAGCCTGTCGAGTAGATCTAGTTATTCCTTCGTTCGCATTCAGAACTTTATTTACGCTCTCCAGAAGCTAATTCTGTTGTGAAAGCCCATAGATATAATCGATCAAGTGTATGTAAATCTTTTTATTTTGCTAAAAGAAATCCAAGAGAAACAGAATTTTCTAGCTCTTCATATTTTTAATATTAATGAGATAGTTCAATCTAAATATTCAAAGTTTTTGGTTCAAACAGGACATGCTAGCTAATTAACATCTGCAGAACGAGTTCTGTTTACTGTTGAAATGTGCATGGAGCAGAAGGAAATTATTCATCCTTTGATTATGTTTCTACATGTGCGTAAACAAGAAATGAAAGAATACAATTTGTTTGTCGTAGATCAAGTTTGATGCAAATGAAATCAGAACGGTTTCAGCAATTTTTAAATCACACAATCCTATTTTGTTGATTATAGAAAACGTAAAATGCGTCTCAATTAAGATCTCGTTCTTTATTGAATTATCAAGACATGTGCCGTATTTTAGGATGTACTTTTACTTACAGTAATAACATTGCTTTTCATTTTACCGAATAAGTTGGCTCACTCTATTTTCCTTCGTTCGGATAGTTTCATATCCATTTGAAGATTGGAAGTATGGTCTCTTTTCGATGATGAATAAAAATTAAATTAAAAAAATGTAATGCATTCGAAATTGCAGCATCTGTCAATACAGCTCCACAAAATTATGCATCTTCAATTTAAAGAAATGCATGTTGGCTTTGATGTGATGTCATGGGGAACGTTAGAAAATATTGTTACTAAAGTGATCCATCTTGAAAACAATATAATTTTACATGACTGAAATTTTAAATTTGTTTAGTTTTTACGTAATTTCTGATCACAACTTTGAGTAAACAATACGGTATAGTTAGAATTATAAAAAAAATAATGTGTTTTGCGTTCGAAAATCAATGAACATTTATATTTCTAGTTTTGAATATTTTCAAATATCTTAAAATTGTCAATATTAAATTTACATTAAATGGCAAAGCTCAATTTTTCCTTAGCAGTCAGATAGTAATAGAAATTAATATATCGCTTTATTTGAATTGTTAATATGTTAAACTGGTTTTTCATTGTCGAAAGGTTGATATAACTTAATACTTTACTGCAAAATGTCCATTTATACTCACTTTGTCGTTTGTTTTTATATTGTAAATCATACTTTCGCATATCTGGGTTACCTCCTGAATCGGATTACTGTCTATTATTTCTAAGGCTTTTTCATAATCTCTAAAATAACCAAATCACATTCTCTATTAGTACATTTATAATTATACAAACCTTATTTTAATAAAATGGTTGATTAACATAAAATTTGCTATATGCCTATCTTTTGGTGTGATGCAAAGCTGATAAATGTCGTTAACCATTGTTGATTCGTTACAATAAATTATTCTACCAATCGGATATTCAATCTGAAAATATTTATGTATAGATAGGTAATATATTTAAAGAACAAATTGATCTAACATCCCAAGAGCTATTTATGACAACATCCTGTAAACCATATGAGGGTTTCATTAAAATTTCATATAAAGATTTGTGTTCGATTCGTTTCTTTATCGTTTCCACAAGATGATGGCGATACTCTAAACTACTTTGAATAATATCACGCATTGTTTGACTCCATGGTACATTTGCGATCTCTATTAAGCTTATTATTGCCGTTAATTTTACTTCAACTGAGCAAATGTTGCGTAGGAGAGATGGAACTATTTTAATCCAATAATTTTCTTCATATTGTATGAGGTTCTAAAGAAAACCACGAACGTGTAAATTTTAATTCAAGTATTAAGTGCGCAACTAAGTTCTCGCTGTTTTTTTTGATGAAAATGCAACTTTATTGTGAAAAAATGTTTACAAATGAATCATTCAAAATATTGCCCATCGCTAGAGCTCGAATACCGTCACGGTAGAAGTGTTCGTCTTTTGAGGCTATCCACGAATCAAGCCATTTTGAGATGTCTTCATATGAGCGGAACTGCTGATTAGCCAGACCATGTGCCATCGAACGGAACAAGTAATAATCGGACGGCGCAATATCTGGGGAATATGGCGGGTGGGGTAGGACCTCCCATTTGAGCGTTTCTAAGTAGGTTTTAACGGGTTTGGCAACGTGAGGCCGAGCGTTGTCATACTGTAGAATCACTTTTTCGTGCCTCTGCTCGTATTGTGGCCGCTTTTCGCGCATTGCTCGGCTCAATCGCATCAATTAAGTTCGATACCGTTCCCCAGTGATGGTTTCGTTCGGTTTCAACAGTTCATAATAAATAACACCGCCCTGGTCCCACCAAATACACAGTAAAACCTTCGCAGCGTAAATATTCGGCCGAACCGACGACGTAGAAGCATGGCCGGGCAGATCCCATGATTTTGTTCTCTTTGGGTTGCTGTAATGAATCCATTTTTCATCACCCGTAACGATGCGATGAAGAAAACCCTTCCTTTTTTGCCGCTGGAGCAGTTGTTCACAGGCGAGAAAACGACGATCAACGTATCTTGGCTTCAAATCATAAGGAACCCAAGTTCCTTGTTTTTGAATCATTCCCAACGCATGCAATCGCTGGGAAATGGCTTGGCGGGTAACTCCTAGTGCTGAAGCAAGCTCTTTTTGCGTTTGGCACGGATTCTCATCGAGCAATGCCTCCAATTCAGCGTCTTTGAAGATTTTTGGTCTTCCTTCGCGCGAACGGTCGTCAACATCGAAATCACCGTCTTTGAAGCGACGGAACCAATCACGGCACGTTGTTCCACTTAGAGCAGCATCTCGGTAAACTTTTTGGAGTTCTCGATGCGCTTCAGCCGCCGTTTTTTTCGAATGAAAGAAGAAAAGCAACACTTTCCGCAAATGACGATTATTTGGTACAAAATCAAACATTTTCACACAACCAAAAGTATATGACGCAAAAACAAAATCACTAATGTGTCAAAGCGGTTTGTTTACCATATGTCTAAGCTTGGTTCATGACGTTTTGGTTATGTCACAATCGACCAGCACCTACTACAGGAGCCATCTCTTAAAAAACAGCGAGAACTTAGTTGCGCACCTAATATTATCATATTAATACATACACGAATTGCATCTAGAAAGACTGCATTAGGTTCTAGATAATTTTCCAGAATAAACTTGCTTAAAAATTCTTTTAAAAATTGGTCAAACAATTCCTCATTCAGATTAAAAGTTAGAAGAGCTTCAATTAAATATTTTGGACCCTAAAAATATAATACATATACTTTTTACCATTTAATTATTTAAGTACTTTTAAATAATAATAATAATAAAATTGTAAGTTTTTACTAAGAAGTTATTTATATATCGAATTACGATCTTAGAATTGGATGATTATATTGAATATAAGAATGATTCTAAATTGAAAAATAAATAAAAACTATGCACAACAAATGCAGGGTGCATAAGACTTAAAAACTTCGAGTTATAGAGGAATGTTATTTCTATGAGCTGAAACAATCAGGAACTCGCACCCAGCGATTACTGTCATTTGCCTAACTTGAAAAAACAATTACGAGGACGAAGACTTGTTCTGATGGTAGCCTGAAAAGTGCTATTTTGAAGAGTTACTCTGGGAACTTGTTGAAGGGATCTTATTATTGCAGGAAAAGAGGAATACGTGTATACACATTTAAAAGATTTACAACAAAAATATATTTTTTTATTGTCATTTTTAAGAGGTTAATGTATAATGTTAAGTATTTTTCATATATAGTAGAGATCTCTAATGAAAAAATAAGAAGCTTTTATCTAAATACATAGTATTTATAGGACATTCTCTTATTTTTAAATTAAAGCTCCATATTTAGTGTAGGCGAAACAGTAATATACAAACTGACTTATATTGAAAAAAGATGGAGATATTTATATTAGAACAGTTGTATTACAAAATACGAAATATAGAATTTAAGAACTCGCCTCATTCGTTACGCTCTTCTCTTATATTCTTATTATGTCTCGAGCTGTACCGAACATCTTATGAATACATATTTTCATTTCAGAAAAATCCAATGAAGCTGTGTATTTTGACAAAGATGTGATGTCATTTACGACACACCATAGAAATGTGTATCTATATTACAGATTTTTAATATCGTAATTAAAGAGGGCAAAATAAGTAGCGTACCAAGGGCGTGCGTTTGATAGTAGGTAAATAAAATGAAATTGATAGTAAACGCCATGAGCGAATGTTATTGTCAATGGGCTTTATTATATCCCACTTTACACCCGACCGTATGTCTTACAAAGCGCCGCGCAGTTTGGCCCTCTTTAATCATAATATACCTGTATGCATAGGGAACATATAAACAGAATGATGTTATCACTCAGAAATTAAAGAAATTTAAAATATCATAACTAAGAAAGCGTTGGGGATCTTACCTTTAAGAATTCCTTTAAAGGTAACCTGATTTCATAGTTATCCCTTAACAATTGTATCGTCTTTAATGCCTTAACTAAGTTAACCAACTCATTTGTATCATCTCTGTGTACCGTATTTTGTTGTTGAAAGTAGATATTTTCATTGTCCACTTTTATTAATTCTAGAGTACTGTTCATAAATACAAGAGCATTTTTAGGAAAGTCAAATGAGTAATTTTGTTCTATGGAGAACACTTTACGCTTTAACCATTTAACAAATAATGGTAGTGTAGTTGGCAAATAAGATAGTGATAAAGGGATGAAACAATATAAAAAAGGTTGATACACGTTCCATGGTAGCTAAAATTTAGACCATTCGTTTTAGGATATTAATTTTATTATCCGAAGCACACTTACATTATCTAAAATATTTAGCACCATTTCTATTTTGTTCTCATTTAGTTTTGATTTAGAATGTCTGTCTAACTGAGTGTATAATATAATTGCGGTTTCTATGTCACGCTAAAAAAGAATCGAATTATAGTTGTGCATTTTTGAAAATAAATGACAATATCACAATTTGTACGAATAATAACATAATGGAAAGAATAGCTGAAAACGTTAGTGAATGCTAAAATACATTTTAATACAGTGTTGACCAAATTTTTGATACGTGTTATATATTTAAAATTTGACGTGTATATTATATAAAATATAACATAAGTGATAAAAATCACACTTTGCCGTTACATATCTTACTTCATTTGGATGATTAGAGGTTTCATTTCAGTTTAACATTGATTGGTAACGACTATAATTTCATTAAGGCATTTTGCCGATACGTTTTCTAGCTAATTTGGTACGTAGACTTCCGCGGTCGTGGTCCATGCTATCTGCTTCTGGTTTCCGGGCTGGAACCGCGTCACTAGTATATCTGCCGACGTTTCGTACCCATTTGTATGGGACATCTTCAGGGCTGAACTACTGCACTGAAACTGGTGTAAGTCGATGGGGGACGTGTTTATATATGGATAATGGGTCATGGGTCAATGGAGCGTTACGGTTACGGTTGGGTAGATTAGAGATGCAGGATTGCCAAGCGTTATGTAGGGGGTAGCCATCATCGCGGTTAAGATTATTGGGGTGCTTAAAGATCTCTATAGTTTCACGGATTTTGCGACCATAGAAGTGGTTAGTGCGGGATAGGATCTTGGTTGAATTAAACTGAATATGGTGCCCGGTTTCCAGCCTATGCTCGGCAAGTGCAGAACCGGCTATGCGCAGCAACCTAGTACAGCGCTCATGTTCAGAAACACGAGTTTTTAGACCGCTTTGTTTCACCAATATATGCCCTGCCGCATGAACAAGGAATCCTGTACACACCAGCTGATTCTAAAGAAACATGGTCTTTTACGGAAAAAGGGTCAGATAATTTGGAATGGGGTTTGAAGATGGTTTTGATGTTGTTTTTTGAGAAGAACCCTACTGATGCGGTCAGTAACACCTTGTATATAGGGTAGGTGGGTTTAGAGAGGGGGGGAGATGATGTAAGCTGTGTATTAAGTTGTGAGATTTTGGGATTAAGATGTCGATCTATGGTTCGCTGAATATTATGGTTGGAGAAATTATTATTTATAAGAGCTTTGGTAACATGACTTATTCCTGGGATATAGAATGCTGGTCAGATATGTTGACAGCTCTTTGGACTAAGGAATTGATAACGCCCTGTTTTTGGGCGGGATGATGATGGGAGAGGGCATTGAGATACCCCATCATCATCCCGCCCAGAAACAGGGCGTTATCAATTCCTTAGTCCAAAGAGCTGTCAACATATCTGACCAGCATTCTATATCCCAGGAATTAAGTCATGTTACCAAAGCTCTTATAAATAATAATTTCTCCAACCATAATATTCAGCGAACCATAGATCGACATCTTAATCCCAAAATCTCACAACTTAACACACAGCTTACATCATCTCCCCCCCCTCTCTAAAGCCCACCTACCCTATATACAAGGTGTTACTGACCGCATAGTAGGGTTCTTCTCAAAAACAACATCAAAACCATCTTCAAACCCCATTCCAAATTATCTGACCCTTTTCCCGTAAAAGACCATGTTTCTTTAGAATCAGCTGGTGTGTACAGGATTCCTTGTTCATGCGGCAGGGCATATATTGGTGAAACAAAGCGGTCTGTCGACACTCGTGTTTCTGAACATGAGCGCTGTACTAGGTTGCTGCACATAGCCGGTTCTGCACTTGCCGAGCATAGGCTGGAAACCGGGCACCATATTCAGTTTAATTCAACCAAGATCCTATCCCGCACTAACCACTTCTGTGGTCGCAAAATCCGTGAAACTATAGAGATCTTTAAGCACTCCAATAATCTTAACCGCGATGATGGCTACCCCCTACATAACGCTTGGCAATCCTGCATCTCTAATCTACCCAACCGTAACCGTAACGCTCCATTGACCCATGACCCATTATCCATATATAAACACGTCCCCCATCGACTTACACCAGTTTCAGTGCAGTAGTTCAGCCCTGAAGATGTCCCATACAAATGGGTACGAAACGTCGGCAGATATACTAGTGACGCGGTTCCAGCCCGGAAACCCAGAAGCAGATAACGTTTTCTAGCTATTTTCAAGAACGAAACGAAAATGGAGATATTAGTTTAAACGTCAAATATCGCCCCATGTTTCGTTTCCATTCTTGTAAGTTATTAGGATTTTCCATTATTTTAACCTAGACATATCAAACGAGTTATTTCCGCTGTGTCATCTATTCTTCCTCGTCCAATCGCATCTATTTCCGTGGCTTCTGTTTTCCATTTCTGTCTCTTCGCCATTCTCTAAGTTTCGCAGCCATATAAAAGTATGCTATTGATCATGATTTCGTATATATTAAATTTTCTTTTCTAAGTTATATCCTTGTTCCATAAGATCCTATTTAGGCATATGATTGATTTTCACCCTTTTACATTTTAAATAGGTTTTTAGCCTCTGATTCGACACATAGATATTGCCTTTTCTCAGTATTGACTATTAGATCCCATTTCTCATATTCTTCAATCAGTTTCCTCATTCTATATTTCATGTCTTCTTTGTCTTTGGATATTACGGTCTGATCAGCTGCGACCCTATAAATGCGGTCATTACCATTTTAATACCCACACCATGACACTTTCTTTTCCATAGATGCAATGCTATGGTTGTATATGTCTATCTCAAATATCGTTGGGGAGATACAGCATACTTGACGTAATCCCTTCGTGACTGGGAATTCTTTTTTAAAGAAATTCAAACGCTTTGGGGTTTTATTCTGGATCTAGAATTTTGTAAGGCCTTAATGAGCGTGTGGTTTATATGGGATTCCTACTACTACTTCCCATAACATTGGTATCGTGTTGTATGCTTTTTTAAAGGTCGACAAAAATGATATGTACTTTTTGTTCCCTTGCAGTTTTCCTTTCAATTATATGTTCTAAACATATCTGTACACGGCCTTCCAGGCGTGATCTACTATGTTCTTCTAAGCAGCCGCTATATTTCTCCCCAATCAAATATCTAAAAATTTCTTCATATAGTCAATTCATTGTCCTTAACAAAGATAGCATGGTAGTTGTTTGTCTTTTTCGGATCTTATATATATATATATATATATATATATATATATATATATATATATCCAATCATCTAGAACAGGATGGCCCTTTAAGCATTGGTCAAAAATGGATGCTAACATGCGATTTAAATTTTCACAGCTGCTTTTTATAAGCTCGGTAGGTATCCTTTCAAGATCACAAGCCCTATTATTTTTTAGAGCTCTCAATTTTTTGTTAATATCTTCTACAGTGATAACTATTTCTTTTCCTCGTAGTTCATAGACAGACACTCATTTTGTATTCTATTATATTGTAAATTTCGAATGGCTATATCAATGTGATTTATGAATCTCTTTATGTTTAAAGAAAAAGATTCATTATTTTTATTTGCGTCCTACGTGTAATATGTGATATCCGTGTTCAGTCTATATGACTATGATGCCAACTATCTCCTTGGTATCAAATCTTCCTCTTTATGTTTTTTTAATGGATCTTGCAGTTATTTAATTTTTTTTAAGTTGAAAATGTTAATAATAGAAGCGCTTACAGAAGAATAAAACATTCATTTGACATATACAATTTTATAATTGTTTTCATTATTGCGCATTTATTGTTCTTTTGTTATATCCTGTTAGGATAATATACAAATATCTTGTAACTTGTAACTTATATTAAATTACATACCTTTTGCAAGCACTCGCACAAAAGCTCAATGAGATCACACTTTACGAAATCTAACCAATCAGAACTAGTTTTGTGCAGTCTTTGAATTAATATAAATATATCAACTCTGTTCATTACATCCGATATTATGTCGTGCATTTTTAAAATTTCTTTGCTCACCTAAAAAATAGAAGCAAAAAAACTGTTAGAAATGACAGTAATATTAATATAAAAATGTTTTTACATTACGTGTCGCCACAATATTACAGGCGTGATTCAAAAGTGTTTGTGCATCACTTAGTTCTTCACAAGATTGGTAAATGTCCAAACAACTTTGCAATATAAAAGAAACCTCATCGATTTTGTTAAAAATATTTAATAAATTAGAAACATCTTCGTTAGTACATATAGTTTTATCAATAATAACTTGAGCTTTCGCTTTCAATACTTCTGAATTGCTTAAATTAAATGACTTAGCAAATCTTTCCGCTTCATCAAACATTTGCCGACGCAATAATCTTCTCAATCTCATTTCAGGAGCTGTTTCGTAAATTACTTGAATTCGCAGTTCTTCTATTATGTCTTTCTTTTCTATTATTGATACGTACATGCATTCTTCATCAATACTTCCAGGGATTATTAATTGAACATTGTTAGTCACTTTCAATGAAAATTTTAGATTTGACAAAACTGAAAGTATAAGGAACTGCAAAAGTGTGTTAAATATACAATTAAATAACTGGGTGTCATGTTTCGGCTTTCGAAGTTTCAAAATTGTTAATTCATGTGATCAGTGCTTGTTAAGTATTTGTAATTTATATTAGACTTTTAATTCAGAAATATTTTCTACCCTTTTAATATAATAACTAAATTCATTAGTTAAAAGAGTTCGTACGAATGAAACTATGTTTATAACATAACTAATTTATTTTATGATAAATCTATCTAGTTCGTTTTGGTATTCGAGCTAGTATCTATACATAATGTATATGAAATAATACTAGCAGCACATTAAATAATTAATTTGCTTCTAAATTGATTATTTCATTTTTTTTAAAATATTGTTATGGTCCAGCCATTTTCACAGTTAATGACAAATGATTTTGCAATAGCATCCATAGTAAGTATACGAGGTGGTACACAAATATTTTCAAAGTTTAAATCGTACACAATATGTCAAACATTGTCATTGTGCCCGTGTTTTAAATTTTCTAAAGCCACTTTGAGGAAGCGGTGCAACTATATCCAGTTATGTTTTAAACTGGATAAAAATGTTGCAAAGACAGACAAAATGTTCAAGGAAGCATTCGGCGACAACGTTTTGGTCAAACACAAACTTACAATTGGTTTACGTATTTCAAAAATGGCGACTCGGCATTATACCAGAACATGTCGCTGCTATTCGGAATGCTGTTGTGTATAATCGTAGACAAACCATCTGTAGCATTCAAGTCCACGTTTTGACTATGTTAACATCAGAATGGAATAAATGATTCAGTGACTGGTTTGAGTATATGAAAAAGTGTATAAAATGTAATGGTGAATATTTCGAAAAACAATCAAATCATTTATCTATGTATAAAATGTTTTCTTCATAACTATACCCGAAATTTTTAGACCTTTGTATATATAATTTGTTCTACATGCCATTAGTGCTTATAGAACTTATATTATTTTCTCTCATATGTTTTGTGTTCTAAATGGTCGCATAATTTATTCTATTCTGTTCTCTTACTATTAACTTAATTAGTTCCCAAATACTTTTACTTATTCTTCAACTATCATCTTACGGTGCGAATACATGTTTGTACAAAAGTATTCTACACATTAAGCGTTACATCGGTATTTTTTTTCAATGGCCATCACTAAATGAGCTTCATATGATAACGTTTTTATATTCATAACTACTAATGACAACAATAATACGACGCTTTTCAATATTATTCTCATGCTTATGTCTCCGGATATTGATATTTTTATACCAAAAAATTTTAATTTGGTTTGATCTGCCCATTGTAAATACGTGTATTAATTTATTGATATTTCTTGTT
This sequence comes from Dermolepida albohirtum, assembly GCA_031893035.1. Lineage (NCBI taxonomy): Eukaryota > Metazoa > Arthropoda > Insecta > Coleoptera > Scarabaeidae > Dermolepida > Dermolepida albohirtum. The sequence continues at coordinate 104,200 of JAVIWB010002386.1, forward strand.
ACCTTTTTATGACAGAAGTTTTTAATTCTTACGTTAACAATCTTGACCTGGTTCTGTTCCCATATCAATAGGAACAGAACTAACAGATTTTAAATATGATTAGGTGTTTATCTGTGAATCATAATTTCATTACTTCGTAAATACATGAAATGCATGTGACTGAATCAATGATGTTATCTCGTATTGCACTGTCAATGTGTTCGTAAAAGATTTTAAATAAATTGGATTTGCTTACTTGGATAAGAATCATATAACTGTATCTAATTTTTAAAGGGCATGCATACACATAAAGATTTTGTTAGAAATACATTAACTTGAAGAGTAACATATGCGAAATCTTTGAATTGTACCGAATTGTTAATATAAAATATTAGAAATATTCTTACTTATCTAGTTTTATATTGTCAATGTTCTGGTAAAATCAAATCTATGTGTAAATATTCTACAAAATTTAAATACATTAGATATACTTACTGGGATAAGAATCATATAGATGTATTTCATTTTCAGAGGATATGCATAAACATAAAGGTTTTGTTAGAAATTCACTAACTGAAAAAGAAACGTATGCGAAATCTTTGAACTGTACAGTGTTATTAACATAAAATATAAGAGATGTTCTTGCACAGATTCTTATTAAATTTCCTTCCAGATCTATACCAATAAACATCCT